>QBDW01000620.1:0-58279 GCA_003261595.1 Maconellicoccus hirsutus | reverse complement strand
TGGTTTTTAGCGTAGAATACGATTTCAATGGTGGTTTTTCGATATCAAGGTCGTATGTCGAATGGTTTGGTTTTGTTGAAAAAATTGGGTGAATTTTGGTCCCCAAGGGTATCGATGTTGGGTATCGATTGTTGATGGTTTTTAGCGTAAAATACGATTTCAATGGCGGTTTCTCGATATCATGGTCGTATGTCGAGTGGCTTGGTTTTGTTGAGAAATCTGAGTGAATTTTTGGGTACCCGAAGGTATCGATGTTGGGTATCGATTGTTGATGGTTTTTAGCGTAAAATACGATTTCAATGGCGGTTTCTCGATATCATGGTCGTATGTCGAGTGGCTTGGTTTTGTTGAGAAATCTGAGTGAATTTTTGGGTACCCGAAGGTATCGATGTTGGGTATCGATTGTTGATGATTTTTCGCGACAAATGCGAATCCGATTGCGAATTTTTGAATTTCGACTCTATTTATCGCGTACGTCGTATCGTTGTAGTTCTCAAAATGACGCAAATTCAAGAAATCTAAATATATCGATGTGTGGTATCGATTGTTTGTAATTTCAAGCGTACGACATGAAATCGACGATAGTTTTTCGATATCGTGTCTCTGAAATCGAATATTAGCGTTATCTAATTATAAATTATGATGAAATTTCGATTGTTTATGGTTTCGATGACATTACTCTGGTTAACCTTCCTCTCTCCTCCTTCTCAACTCTTTCATATTTCAATACCATATGTTTATTTGAACTGTGATTACGTTTTATGTAATCTGAAATTATCAATGTTGGATACTGATTGTTTATTATACCAAAAATTTCTATTTTCGAGGAATTCATTTACGAACGAATGCGTTGACATGTCTAAATGAATCGTTAAAAATAGATTAAATTTTAGAAATAATTATATTTTTTTTCATTTGGAGAAAAATCTGAACGACGAGTTTGTTCACCGGCGATGTTTTCCTATTTTTTTCACGCAAAATAGCGATTTCAAAAAAAAAGTATCGGCTTTAGTTATCTTAACATCGGAGTTGGATTTTGTACGAAGTTTTTTCCTCGCTCAACGAAACTTTATTCGTTTTTCATTTTTTTTTCTCCCCTTCGTAAAATATACTTCCGCCAATTAGCATTATTTTTTTACGATTTTTGTTACGTTCGGAATTCTATAGGAGTCGTGTTCGTTATAGATTTCACGAGAAAAAAAAAAGTGAAAAGAAAAGAAACGGCAACGTTACGCGAATTCTCGTAAAATCGTGTTTTTTTTGTGTGTTATCACATCGAACGACGATGGGAATAAAAGGTGATTTTTTGCTTCAAAGAATTTCCCAATCAGTTCTGCACCGCGGTTCAAGACGAAAGGAGATGTTTCGGTATCCGAAGGCAATAAATTACTACTGGGAAATTTTTCGGAGGCGGGAAGAGTACAGAAGAGGAGGAAAATTTCAAAGACGTCATTAAAGTAGAATTAATTTTTTTCCTCGAGTAAAATATCGAGAAAAATGGGAAAATCTAAACGTCTTTAATTTCGTTATTGAAAAAAAAAAACAGTTATATTTTGAAGGAACACGTTACTAGATTTTTTCCCCGTATTTTTTTTTAACTTCGTAATCCGGTGAACAAAAAAGTCGGATGGAGAAAAGGAGGAGGTAATTGTATAGGAATTCGTTGTGTTCAAGGTTCGGACAAAGTCTAGGGTTGTTTTTGTATTCCGTTCATTGTTTATCGAAAAGATAACTTTTTGTTTGCATATTTGTGTATACGACGTGCCAAAAAAAGAGGTAGGGCAGTTCTGTGTAAAACTCCGTAGGAGGTTGAAATCTGGTGAAAGGTGGTGGGACCTTTGAACTGCGATATTCTGGTGGAAATGTGTCTAAAGTATTCAATAGTCATTTAGCGGTGTTGGCTGTCGATGCGCTTGTGCTGTGTTGTATAATCGAGGTGAAATTTGATTTTCAAGGATAAAGTTATCGCGAAATTGTGCGGATTTGCTGTTTTTTGCGGAAGTTCAACGAAAGGTAATTTTTTTCGTTATGTTCGGGTATTATCGTAAGAGAAACACGACCGCTGGACGATAAATTCATCGAGGGGTTTTTCACGACGACGACGAGGAAAACTAAAAAGTGGAATTTTTTCTCTCGCTTTTGTACGCGTCGAGATGACGTGAAGACGAAAAGTCGAGTGTTTCGGGCGCTGGTTGGTGTACACGTGTATTGCGAGTGTATTCGGAGAGAGCAGGTTAGTGATGTGTGAGCGTGTATTACGTGTGCGAAGCGCCCCGAAGGTGATGAAAATGCGATAGCGAAGGGAGGGAAGGGGGATGGCTCAAACGTGCGGTCGTTTTTCCCAAATCTTTTCTTTTTTTCGCCGAGTACTACGCGATTGTGGACGAGAAGGAGAAAAGCACGAAGGTGAAAGGTGCGCGACGCAGGACATAACGCGCCAGCGTCGCGAGGATGACGAGGGTCGTGCGATGATTGTTCGGCGACCGACGACGCGGTCAGCGCGATGGCGGCGGAGGCCGGACGCGGAGACGAGCTCGACGATAAACGATTCGCCGGCCGCTGCGTTCTGTGTGAAAGTACGCGAGAAAAGGGATGATTTCGGGGAGACGAAAGAAGCGGGTAGCTTTTGATTTTTCGGACCACGTCTAAAGCTTGGGAAAGGGTGAGCTTTAGAATCTTTCGACGTTATTGTGTTATATGTACGATGTCGGTCACCGTTTTTTTTTTTCAATAACACCGGTGGAAATTTTCTTCTGTGGCGGGTTCGGTCGTGTCTAATTCGTGATGGTAAGGAGGGTTATCGATTTTATAGCCGGAGTTTTTTCCGACGTGATGTCTTTCGGACGAAATTTACGCCTGTGAAAGATGGCCTTTTAACGAGCTCGCCTCGCAGGGTTTTTATCGCGTTCATGAAATGTAATTCGTTTGATTACCCTAATCTAGCTCGATGGTCTGAGCGCTCCGCGGTGTATGATGTAATACGATATAATCTGCGTATCGAAGTGTTGAAGAGCGAGCAATCGAAGGGAACATGTATTTAGCGGCGTCTTAAAGAAAGGGTGAATTTGTTTGGAGCGTTCGAGGGTTCGTATTATACGGTGAAGTCGTTGAGATGGTGAAGTATGCGTATAAAATGGAGAAATTAAGACTAAAATGTATATTACTCGGAAGTATACTCGTAGTATCATTTCTTTTCACCGAATTTAATCGCTCGATGATAAATATATCGATAATCGAGACCTGTTCAGGTCGTAGAGATAGACAAAGATGAAAAATATGTTTCAAGAATGCCTCTAGTTTCGTAATCGAAAATTGTGCAGCGTGGAATGTCGAAGTTTTAGGATCTAAAGAGATCTGCTTAATTATATCGATGCCAAAAAGCAACGTATCTCGTTAAATTCGCGATTACATGGCAGTTTGATGTATGTATGCAGTGTTGTTGTTGAATCAGTGGGAGGGAGAGGGGGCGAATATCATCCGATTTCCTTGATATTCGAAAATTTGAAAAAAATTGTGACTTTTTCCTATACGTACTGAAATATTGTTTACATAGTGTCGGATTTTCGTTTTATTACTTTTGTTGAACTTCTTGTACTTTGTACCTCACCCTTTTTCGTTTTCGATAACGTGCTTTCGAATAATAATAGAAATAAGAACCACTTGACGACCTAAGAGCGAAGTTTGGAGTAATATGGATCAGTACTTTGTATTCTAATTAGAGAAAATTACAATTAAAAGAATTCCAGTAATTGCAAAACTTTGGGGGGGAGGGGGGAGGGGAGATTCAAAGTTCAAAGTCATCCATCTACTGACAACTCTGCAACCATGTGATCGCGTGCATCATCCATTGAGATCTTACAAAGCAGACTTCCATTACGATACTGTACAAATTGATTGTTCAACTAGGAGCGCTAGTGTGCTGTCACGTGATTAGTAATAACAACAGCCAATCACAATGCAGCATACTAGCGCTCACAGTTTAACAAAATCTTCAAATTGAATTTTTATGGTCGTTTTTCCTTCAATTTTGTTCATTATTTTTCACTGCGTCCCTCTGCACCACCCCCCACCTATCATCATAATTTTACATCGGTTGTTGTTGCCGCCAATCATCTTGCCACGCACTAGCGCTCCCAGTTCAGTGAAATGTCCGAAATGAATTTTCATGATCGTTTGTGTTTTCTTCAATTTTGTTTTTTATTTCCAAAGGCGTCCCCTCGCGCCCCCTCTCTTTCATCTTTACATTGACTGTTGTTACCACCAATCACTTTACACCACACTAGCGCTCCTAGTTTAACGAAATGTCAAAATTGAATTTTTGTCGTTGCTAGTTTTTTCTTCGATTGTAATGTTAATTTTTTAAAGCATTCCTGCTGACCCTCCCCTCCTCATTATTACAATTTTAGAAGAATATCAAACCTAAACATTGCCTTGGCCGATAACGTACGGAAAAAGTATCGGAATGAGAGCGACAGTACATGGATGTGAGGGGAGGAGAGACCTTGATAAAACGCCTGAGTACTTGAAATCTAATATCGTACTAAATGAAGTTTCGAGTCGAATTTACGATGAAATAAAAAGTAATCGAATAATGCTCGATGGACTTATCGAATATTGTAACGAATACCTCCCCCCTGCCTCCTTCCGTATTCTTCTTTAAAATCGAGAAAAAATTCCATCATCGAAATCACGCATCGTAGCATCGCAGCGGGAAATTCGTGGACTTGACGAATTACATGTAACGATGATTACGTATGTGGCGTAAAATTGGGTCAAATTTGATAATCAATTGAAGGGGAGGGGCGTAGACGACGACGGCGGTGAAAAAGGTGTCTACGAAATTTTTCCACTTTGTATCCTCTCTCTTCTCGCGTTAAAAATTAAACGAAATACGCTATCGATATTATCGTACACTCGATTCTTGAGAAAAGAGAAGAGCCAGAGGGGAAGAGGGGGATGAAATGATAATACGACAGATAATGGAACGCGAATAAATTACATGATCCGTAATCGTTATAACAATTAAATTTTTTCGTCGTAATCTCTGCATCTTTTTCCGCGAATAATATTAATTTACCTCGTTTTAAAGATACACGCAGTGAAGAAGGAATCGAGGGGGGGGGGAAGGTAATGAAGTTGAATCGAGAATTCCGTAGCGAGAAACGCGAAGAAAACGCGTATTCGCTGGAACAAAAGCGACAAAAAGGGTCTTTTCAGTAAATACCACCGAACAATGAATGTTTCCATTCATTATGTATAGAATTCCTCTTGCCCTTGGTATTTGGTCATCTCCCACCGCCCTTCGGTTCTGTTCCACCCCATAGTCGTGTCTTGTCATTATGAAAATTATAATTTCGAGAAAATTCCTCCATGAAACGATCGATTAGCTCGCAAATCGTTCGATGGTTTGTGTGATGCAGAGTGAGGACATCGGGGTTGAAGCCCCCTCTTCCCCCCTTCCTTTTCTTCACCGTCGTATTTACTTTTCCTCAAAAAATACGCGTAATTTGACCGCGCCGAAGGTAAGGAATAATTCGTGTGTAATTCGATGTGGGCACATGGCGGTGAAAGTGTCGGGGGGCGGGATGTACTTGGAGGGGTTGCAGGATGCCGGCATCGGGAGGGGAACGTGATCACGGGTTCAGCAAGTTTATATCGGTCATTTGGATGTTCGGCGTGACGTGTGCGCGTCTGTGTGTATAATAAATTATTTATACGACGACGACGAAGTGTGTGCAGACAAGAGAGGCGAGGGGTTTTGGAAAATTACGAATATGGGGTGAAAGTATGCGTGCGTGAGAGAGACAGCGATGGCGAGAACGAAGGACGAAGCGAACGCGCGTAAAATAGGGTGAAAAGATTTCAATAACGCGGCAACATCGGCGACGTTTCGCTTATCGAGTCGATTCGCGGTCGTCGCCGTAAATTGAGGAAATGCTAATAAGGGTGTTTAAAAAAAGGAAAGAAGAAAGAGTCGAAAAAAAAAAACGTTGAAATTTGTTAGTTTATCGAATAACCGCGGAATTATTAAAAGGGAAACGTTACTGACAGGTTTATAGTTTATTGTTCTAACGCAAAGGGTGCTTGGCTGTGGAAGCCGGGGGAGAGGGAGGCAGTTCTTGGAAGGCGTACGTGGTGTGTATGTAATTTTACGGGTTTTTTCTTTCGAAATTCTCGAATGACTAATGAATACGAGGTTGTTTCTCTTGTACGCAACGTCGACAACGGTGATTGGCAACGATGTCATCGATGGTAGAATATCGCATGGAATTGGTTTTTTTGGGGTTTCCTTTTTTTCGTACGGATTTGAGGGTGAATTGGTAGAGAAATGCGTAATCGTACGGCAAAGAGGTTTTTTTAGGGTTTTTTTCTCCGAGGATAGAAAAAAGCGTTATAGAGGAAATTTTGATTTTGGGTTTTGATGTTTTTCTTTTTATTTGAAATTGAATTAAGTAAATTGTAAAGAAATGTGGTTTGGTTGATGTAACTGTAGATACGAGTGTTTGTAAATTGGCGAAATATTATCTCGATATTGCGAATAAAAGACGAGGAAATTACGATGAAAATACGAGCATTTTTTTAAATTACTAAATACGAGTAAAAATAAATATGCGGTAAAATTTCACTCGATGTTTCATATCGTGTTTGAATTATTTACGAGATGAATTAAAACGGACGATTTAAGAATTCCTAAAATTAAAATAGAAAAATGGAGTATTTTGCTTGAAGCAGTGTTACCAGTTTCTAAAAAATTCAGTTTTATGACAGAGCGCTTGAAAACTTCAAATTGTTATAAAATTTGGATCGATTCATCAAAATGATTTATAAAATATGTAAAATTTTCAATTTGACATTACTTTTAAAAATTTTTTTTTATTCAAAAAATTTATAGTAATGAAGTAATTGAACAATTCCTTAAGCTGACGTCATTAATTTTTTTCTTCGGTATAAAATTATACACAATTTTAAGAAGTTGTATATCAAAGGGAAACATCAGGGCATAATAATAATTGAACGAAGTAATTCTTGTTAATTAAAATTTTTAATTATTTATAATGCAATTAAATTATTAAATTGGTTTTGATTTTTATCAAATAAAATATATTTTGAACGTTGAAAAAAATTCTATTATTAAATCAAGTCACTATAATGTATATTTATTCCATGTAAAGTGCATTGAAAAAGAAAAAAGGGGGAAAAAATCAAATGTTTTGCAAAATTCTTTTTTAATTGAAAAAAATTTTTTGTCTCGAAAATTTCATAGTTTTGTAAAGAGGTCATTTTTTACGATTATGCAATTTTTCTGAAATAATTTGGAAAAATTTTACCACGTGCATCAATTTTTTTCTAAATTAAAAAAAAATTGTAGAATTTTTATTTAAAATTTCATTGTTTTGAATTTTTTTATTTTTAATAATTTGGTAAACTTTTTCAGTTTTTTCAAAATCAGAAAGAAAATTTCGTGTATTTTTAGAATTTTTTTCTCGGCAATCCATTGTTTTAAAAATGGTAATTTTTAATGAGTGATTTGGCAACGCTGTTGCGAAGAAAAAATGACGGACATGTAGATACGAGTATTTTTGTAGTAAAAATTTTTTCTAATTTTATATACAAAATGAATTTTTTGACTTTGCATTCAAGACAAATTTTTTAAATTCAATTTAATGTAATATCTTTGAAAATATCGAGTCACATTGTTTTTCCAAACTTTGTGATGATAAATAAAAAAATTAATTAATGTCGGTAATTAAAACTGTTCAAAAAATTTTGAAAAAATTTAATTGTAAAAAGGGAGTATTTGGTGTGTTGTTGACCTCTTTTACGATAATTAGTCATTTTTTGCAACGTATGTCGATTATAAAATCATTATTTGCGTTTATTTGCATCAATTATTGTTTTTTTAATATTAATAGTCAATATTTGCATTGATGTCATCTATTGCAATAATTGTGATTTTTGACATTAATTGCGAGTTTCTGTGAAAATTATCGCTTGTTGCATTAGTGTAATTGCATTAATGCATTTTCTTCCAATAATTGCCATTTTTTCCGTTTACCGCCATTTCTGACATCGGTTGCCAATATTTGCAACAATTGCTACTTTTTGCAAGAATAGCCGCATTTCTTTCTAATTCTGACACCCCCCCCCCTTGCGTGATCCATCTGTCGATAATCACGTTGAGTACGGTTTGCAACAATTATGAACTTATTTCAACAAAAAAATGCGATAATCGAAGAAATGATGAGAATTTTCACCGAAAATACGGTTGGGTGGACTCCCTCATTAACGACCCCTCCACATCAAAACGTTAATTTCCTCGTCTTTGTTCGATACATCGTTTCGCTGTGGTATTCGTGAACGACGAGGGCGTCCGAAACGTCGACGAATTAATTTCACGAATCGCAATCGATCGGCTGTATGAAAGGCATTGTATGTTTTCCAATCGACCGATTGACGACAAATCTCACCTGTGCGTAGGCGGGCGGGACAGGGGTGAAAATATTTTCTTCGAATTACGTCCGCTTCTCCCTGGAGAAATCAACGGCGCGTCGGGCGAAGCTCTTTTTTTCCGTTTTGTAATTTCGCGCGTCGATCTGGCCCCTGGCCCCCCGGTTCTTTGGAAATTTTCTAAATTCTGCGACATGGAGCGCACCAAAAGCGTTTTCGAGGTTCGACAATAATCGAAAAATGTTTCTGCGGCGGAATTGTACGAAGTGAAAGTAGTAACTTCGCTCTTCGCATTGTTCGCCTTTGCACGTAGTCCTGCATAAAGGTCGAGACGGAAAAAACATGACGAATTCGAAAATCGACCAACTTGAAAGTGAAGTCGAAAAAAATAGGGGGAAGAGAAGTAACGTAAAGTACCTGGGGAAAAAAACTTGGTTCTTATTCTCGTCGTCTTGTAAGTACTCGAACGAGCGGTCGTCGCGACGCAGCCGCCATACAAAAGTAAGGATAACTTATCTGCTCGCACAATAGCGCTATTCACCGGTAATAAGATATTAATAACTGTTCGGTCGCGTGTAAGAACCTCTGGTGTTTTCCCTTTCCGTCGAGTGTTTTTTTAGTTGGTATTGCTTTTCGACAAATACACGCTAGGGTACTCGTATATCGCTTGAACTATGCTCGCGAGCTATATCTTGGTGGCATTTTAAAGTTTTCTCGTATTGTTCGCGAGATGTGCTTGTTATAAAGAAATAAAGTAGCGAGAGGTAGGAGACGATTGACTGGTGACGTTGTTTCGTATTGTGTTGCGATAATGTATGCGAAAAATTGCGAAAAATTGATGGCATCGATGAACTTTAAGGTGAATAGGTGTGTAGCCGTGTAATTATCGACGGATCGATGGATGTTTCCTGCGAGCGTCGGTGTTGAGGTGAGGACGAGAAGAATTGGTAATTTTGTCCGTGGAGAGGTGTTATGGTGAATGGTGCAAAGGGAGGGGGGGAGGATCAACGGTGGTTTTTCGCAGTGAAATGGAATTTTTTTGTGGCGTTATTTTGATCATTAACGTTATCGAGTGTTAAATTGATTTAGAAGAAAAATTTTCAAATGAAAGGTGTTCTTTGAGTTTGGCCATCACGAAGTGCCACCTTGGAGCGATCCTGGAGCCTTAAATTTGACGTGTAGATTTCGACATACGTTGAAATTGGGATTTTCGGTATTTATTGAGGAACCTGGTGCTCAGAAGTTGAGTCTGTGTTGAGTATTTTGGTCATAAGCAATTGTAAGCGGTTTCGTCTCATCTTCCCCTCCTCCTCCCCCTCTTCTCTGCACAGTAAAAGTTTCCTGACATGGTATTTTGTAAATTTTTCAATTGTGTTCTTTAAGAGGTTTTCCGCGAATTGTTTTGAACATTTTGCTCAATTTTTGTACGTTTTTTCGCTATTTTTGTGCAGCTTTATACACTTTTCTCCATTTTTCGTGAATAAAAACAACAAAATATTATAATTTTATTAATTATTATTAAATTAAATGTGAAATGAAATTTCGATTTAAGGCGATTTTTATACTTTGAATTTTGATTTGAAATGTATCCGATTGTGAGTTTTTGAAAAAATTCAAAAATCGGTTAGATTAGATGAGTCCTTTTGGTCCCTTTTATCCTGCGCATTTTTCAAGTCTTTTGCATGATAATGATGAGATGTTTTTGAAAATCGATTCTTCAAACATTTCTTTTATGTTGAATTTTTTCTCAATTTTTGTGAAAAAGTGGAGCTAATTTCCCCCTTCCCTACCCCTCTTCAAATATTATTAGTAGTAAAATTTTTTGTTTTCTTATCTCTCCCCCCCCCCTTTTATTTTAATTGTCATCATCTAGGCTGTACTCCTTCCCCCGCCCCCTTCTAGTCGTACTTTCTCATTACAATTAAAACTTGACCATTTTTTATCCATTTTTTGCTTCTTTATTTTTTGAAGTATTTCAACCACTTCAGAATTTCTTGGCTGTTTTTCCAATTTGAAATTTAACATTTTTTTGTCATTTTTTAGTGTATTTTTTCATTTTTTAAAATAATTATTTTGACCAATTTAAGTTTTTTTTGCAAGAATTCAAAAAAATGAGAAAATTGTTTTTTTTTGTTTTTTTATTTTTTTAAATTATTTAACTTTTTCAAGATTTCTTGATTCTTTTTTTTTTAAGTTAAACATTTATTAATTTTTAGTTTTTTTTTTTAGTTGAAACTGACATTTTAACCAATTTAAGTTTTTTTTATTGCAGAAATTCAAGTATATGAGAAAATTGTTTTTTTTGTGTTTTTTTCATTTTGTAAAATGTTTTGACCTGTTTGGAATTTCTTGGATACTTTTTTTCAATTAAAAATTCAACATTTATTTAACTCTTTTTTTCAGTTTTTTTTTGCATTTTTAAAAATGATTATTTTGACCAATTTGAAGGTTTTTTTTTTTTGAAAAAATCAAAGAAAAAAAAGAAAATTTTGAGCGGCTAGGTAAACTGAAGAGTCATGCGATGATCCATTTTGTTGATTCTTCGTTGAAATTGACATATTTTTGAATACGTGTTTCCCGAATTCTCGTTTACTTCCTCCCCTTTTCCCCTCTCCCTGTTTAAAATAGCCCTGTGAACATTCGTCTCAATACTTCTGATGAGAGTTGTTTTTCGAAGTATCTCACGATTTACCTTGAACTTGAATAATTTAGACGTCAGCTCGCGAAAAGTCTTGTTTCTTGCAATTCACGCTTAGAATCGAATTAACGAATTTTTATTGAAATTTTCATCGTACATTGATTTTTTTTCTGATAATGGAAAAAAATCGCGAAGAGTTTTGAATAAATTTGAAAAGACAGACACGAATTGTCAAGATCTTTTCACAAATAAGGGCAAAATCACGTCGTTCAAGATTCATCACCCTTTTTCTTTCCTCCTCAATCCGATGTTGTTTTGTGGGTCAAATGGAAGCTACGCACGAGATACACTTCGAGGTCCACGTTCGCTTCTTTGTGGTCGTATTAGAAAAGCGCGAAGTATCGAATTCGTCGTTTAAATGGTATCAGCGTTTAGAAAAACGCCGTCCGGAAAAGCTCCCCTGGTATGACTGTGGTGGTTGCGTCGCGAATAATCGATAATTTAACGAGCCCGAGTGCTTTTTGCCATAATAATATTTCCTTTGTGTGTGTACACGACGATGATGCGAGGATAGTACGTGTTCACTGTGTATGTGTGGTAGTTGTTGATACGATGCTGGAAGGTGAGCGTCGTGGCGTATTAGCCAGGTTGATTTGGAAACCCTCGATGCGACGATGACGACGAAGGCGGGGGTCCGGTGTGGTATTTTGTTGAAAAAAAGAATGGACGAGGGTGTTGGCGGGCGCGTCACGTTGCACGATACGAAACGCACATGTTACGTAATTAATCAGCGAGTGTCGTACAATGGACGTGTACTCGTCTTGCCCGTGTAGTTGGCCTTTTACGCGAGCCTTGGTGTTTGAGAAATATACGCGAGTGAAATGATATATACGAGTCGCTAGACAACTGGAGAAGTAATCCGGAAGAGTATGGCGTGTATTTTTTTTCTCTAGCCGGCGGAAGGAGCGGAGGGCAAAAAATACGTTAAAGACGAAGTTCCTCGTAAAATGCACGTTGTTATTTATATCGCGCTGAAAAAAGAGAGGAAAAAAAACGCATCGTGTGTTAAACAATCGAACCACTTCACGCTTATCAACTTTTGAGGACAATTTCTCCGGCGCGACGGCCGCGGCGGCGGCGACGGTGGCCGAAACGCTGCAACGATACGTGCCTCTCCAGCGTACACAGCGTTATGTAGTTTCTAATTTGGTGCCAGTCGACGATTTCCCGTTACCGTTGCAGTGACTCTGGACGTCGCGACGCGTTCGTTTTACGACTACGTGTCGCGTGGAAACCGGTTTGGCGAGAGGCGAGGTAGCGGATGAAGAAAAACTGGATGGGACGGGCGAGAGGTGAGCGGTGATTTTCCACGGTGTCAGTGTGACAAAGGCGTAGATAGAGGGGAAATTTGGTCCGGTACGAGGTGGATTTGGTTGGAATTAGAGTTAGGAAATTCTCAAATCAATTGGAATTAATCCTCGAGGGTGGTTTTGCGATTTTAACCATCGGTAGGATGTCATCGGAGTTTATGCTTTGGACCAAGGGGAATCACTCGATTGCGAAATGGCTTGTCCGTGAATATTACTAATTTTAGTGCTCGTAAATACGATTTCTATGTATGTACGATTCCGTTTCCGTTTACGCAATCGTTGCTGACGCTCGCATACGACGAACCGCATCGTTATATCATATCTGCGGCGCGAGGTGAATTTATAGAGTCGGCGAAATTTTCCATGCACGAGAATGTACATAGCTGCGTGGTTTATTCGGCATTTTACACATGTAAAGTACACAGACGCGAAATACAAGGTTTACTGCAGATAACGTGAGCACATAAGGTATTCGCGTATTATTCGAAAAGTCAACAAGTATAGCCGTTATTTGGTGTATGCCGTGGGGAGGATCGTCGGTGGGGGGTTTCGCGGAATTTTATTTCGTTCTTCTTCGATGCAACAGTGGGTTTCATACGGTGGATTTTATCGGCAGTTTTGATTAAGATTACATTTCTTGCAAGCTTTGTCGTTTACTTGGCTGATGTAATGTTATCGCGAAATGTCGACGCGGAGTTTTTCATCTCGCTGTTTCAGCGATGTTTCCAAGCAGAGATTAGAAATCGTCGATGTTACGATTTTTTGCGTGCATTTTTGTCGATGTTTCGCGAGGTCGATTACGTCTATGGGAAGAAGTGTCGACAGGAAATGATCAAAGTCACGTAGGTGTTCGTTTAACCGCCCGAAATACGAGTTTAGCGGCGTGAAATAAGCCCGGAATAAAGTTTCAGGTGTAATTTTGATGATGGTGTTGTTAGCTTGGAAATCGTCAAGTCGAAGAAGTCGTTTCAGGGTATTTTTTCGTATTTGAGGAGTAAATCACGCAAAAACTAGTTTGCATGAATTTTGTGCGCGTTGAATTTTTGGAACGCCCTGTATAAAACGTGAAATTTTATGACATTTGTTTATATTATGTATTTGTGATAACGTCGGCAAGTAGGCTGAAGGTAATTTCAGGCGGTGTTTTTACGATAAATATATTCGAAAGGAGTTTCGATCGTTTTTGGACATCCTGTACAATATAAAGTAATTTTATTACACTTTATATGTCATCATTGAGCGAAATATACATCTGGGTTTTTGTCATTTGCGAGGTTACTGAAATTTGATTTTTGTGGGACACCTTGTATAATGTGACTGGTTTCGTCATGCGATGCTTTATTTTATGCGTTGCGTACAGAATTTGACGCTTGTCGAGGTGATTCGTTGAGTGATTTTGTGAGAAATTTTGGGGATGTTTTTTTCAGGACACCCTATATAACGCGAAGCTGTTTATCGCTAGGTATTTCTTTAAATGTATTGTTTGATGTAAATATACAAAATTTGACGAATTTTAAATCACCTAGACGGTTCTGTATTAGCATTGAGGTGATTTTTTTAGGACACCTTGTATAACATGAAATTTTTCTAATCAGGCGATATATGTATGTCAGATGATGTATAGGCGGCTAGGCGTATAATTGGAAAATATTTGGTCTTTTGGATGAAGGCTTTCGGTTTTTTTTCAGGACACCTTATATAACATGAGATTTTTCATCACGCGGTTCATGTCAGAAGCTTTGTTTATAAAATTTAAGAATATTTGTTCATTTTGGAAAATACTTATAAAATTGAAACGATTTTTTCCTGGACACCCTGTATAATGTGATTTTTTGCCGTACTTATAGGTTTGACCGATGTTTGGGTACTTTATCGGAAGTTTTATATTTGCGAGATATTGGGATATTTGTTCTTCCGGGACACCTTGTATAACGTGTAATCTGAGTTTGTTTTTTCAATTTTACGAGTAGGTTTTTTATATTCAAAATTTTCCAGCTTTTTTGCAATGTTGCGATGTATTTTTTTGTTTTATTGCGAAAAGAATCGGCAAATTTTTTGGGACACCTTGTATGATTAAGTAATTTTATCATGCCGAGGATGTGTTACTGCATATTACGGATGTATGCATTTCCCTTTTAATTGTTTTACGGTGATTTGAATAGCATAATTACGCGAATGGCAGATTTTTAAATGGGACATCATGTGTAGTACGTGTCACGTGGTTCGTCCCTTATAATTTAAAATCCCTCGCGTTATGATTTGTTTGTTATAATTTTACGAAAAATTCAGATATTTTTTTGGGACACCTTGTATATGTACATTTTTCTAGGACACCTTGTATAATACGCACCTTTGTGTCTGTATTGGAAAAAATTCACATTTCGATGAAATTATCGGTACTGAGAAAATTCTTTCATAAGTGAATACCAATTTTTTGTGACACCCTGTATAATTTATTACTATTTCTGTGCAACTATCTCGGTTGCGAGGAGTTTTTTCGCGACGTCGCGTAATTTCAAAGTACATATGTATACTCGTGTTTTCGAAGTTTCGTTCGGTGGCTCCCTTGTACCCTCCCCCTCTGAAGGGGCTACGATGCGTAGTCAATAGAGCACTAGGGGTTGGGGTCGACCACCTTTCGGCGGTGTATTGTCGAAAATCGAACCGAAAAAACGTGATTTTCGCCATGTAACGTGCTATCTCGGTGACACGACCATGAAAATTGTAATGGCTCGCGAACTCGTTGATGACTTCATCAACGCGGTCAGATAATTCCGCGAAGGATTTCCGTCGTTTCGAAAAATTTCTCAGTCCTGAGGCCACCGCTGTGTTTCGCTGTGGTTGGTCGATGTTGGTGCGACGATTGAGCACGTTTATCGGAGGAAAATAAAGCGCCGATGGTGAAAATCGGGAGATTGCGGAAACGCTATTTGTGCGTTTTTCATCTGCCGGAAAAAATTCCATTAATTGGAAAAGAGAACGTGAATAGAAAAACGAACGAAATAACGAATCGCAACCTTTGGTACCCGAAGCTGTCGTTCGAAAGGATAATTACTTTTATTTCGCCCTCATATCGCTTTCGTTCGTAGCGTCGTCTATATATACATGGACGTAAAAAAAAAACATGGCTGAGCCATCAGCCGTCGCGTCGGTTGGATATGTATGCACAATTGCACATACACGGCTGGTTATCGCCTGTCGGTGGGTTTCTAGTGTTTCTACGTCTGTTCGTCTGTGTGTTCGGCTTTATGATATATGATCGCGGCGGCGGTATCGGCGACGACGGCGATGAAGTAAACGACGACGCGATATTATGTACACAATGACGTATGTGAAACGAGTACCACGACGAGGGAAAGAGCGGCGTTAATAGTTCGCGCAATTTTAACGTTCAATTAGGTGCATATGTGTGCGTAAGGGGCGCTACATACGTATTTGGTTTTCGGTATTTACGTACGTAGTGTGCGTGAGCGTTTATCCGAGTGTATCCTTGGTGTGTACACGATACCTGCACATGGAAAGGTGGCGATGGCAGGAGGTAGAGCGCCGAGGGGGGGGGGTATCGGCTAAGACGATATCGGTGCATAGTTGGTGTACCGGCGAAGCGGCGGACAACGGTGTTGAGGCGGTACGCACGGCGTACGTATAGTAAGAGATGTCATCTAATGCGAGAGACGGAGAGGTCGGAGGGGGTACTGGTTGGTGAAGAGGCAGGTTGTTAGTACGTGTAATCGACGTTATGTACGATAAACCGGTTTACACATGAGGTTCGGTTAACAATGTAGCGTCTTTTTCGTATTTCGTGTCGAACCTAGATATCGCGGCGTGGCAGGGGGGGGCGATTTCTTCGTAAATTTAGGTATTAACGCGTCGGATCGTGAGGTTTTTTGTCTCGTGCAAGAGCTGTAAATGGAAATCGTGGTATTGAACGATGACGATGGCAAGAGTATCGATATGGTTTCGATACACGGTGGCTTCGATCGCGTATACAAGGTGACTACGCGGAGGTATCCGGCCATCAGTGTGTGCTATACCGAATACTACGGCAGGATGTTGGAAGTGCGAACGAGGTAGATGGTGGAATTTGAGAGGCAAAGGGAGCGTTTAACCGCCGAGTCGAGTATAATTGTCGGTAATGAAGGTAATTACGCCGGTTGTGTTAAACGATTCCATTCGCCTTGTGATGACGACGATGTGCAAATTTCGCCTCGTTTTTGTCTCGGTTTCGGAAAGTCGGTCGTGTCTAGTGGAGGAATTGATACGTTAAGAGATGCCTGGGCATGACGAGTTGTCGGATGATTTACGATGATGGCACGACATCGAGATTGATATTTTTCCAACCTAGAGCGTTAGTTTTTCGAGTATTTTGTACTAAAAATAGGTCAATTTTAACGATTTTCATTTTTCTGTTTCAGGTGAGTCTACGTAGTGATTCCTTAAGTGAAAAGTGACGTTTGGTGAGTATTTGGATTTTGTACAAGCCTCAGCAGAAATGCCTACCATCAAGTGGAACAAGGGGAAAAGAGCATATTTTTGCATATTTGAGCATTTTTTGTTTTCTTCTGGATATTTTAGAAATTTTGCCTAATCTGTGAATTTTTTATGACTTTTTGTCACCAAAATCTGAACACCGTGGAATTGCACGTTTCTTTCAGTATTTAAAGAGGTTTAAATTGAAGTAAAAATTAAAATCAAGACATAATCGATAATAAAACGAAAAAAAAGCTCGACAAAAACCAAAAAATTATGAACTTCATTATGAAATATTGATCGGAGTATAAAAATGACCAATTAACTAGGCTGGAGTATCTCTAAAAAGTCGGCTACTTAAACAAAGTTATTATTAATTACCTAATTAGTGTATAAATAAGTTCAACTACGTAGTTATCGCTTTTACGTATATCGCCTGTTACCATGTTTAATTATGAATAATACCATTCGTTAATTTTCCTATTTAAATATTACATCACTAACCTTCGTACTTTGGGAACCCCTTGGCAAAGGTAGTATTCTTGCACCACAAAAGAAAAGGGGTGGGGATGAGGTGAAAAGTTGAAATCCCCAAAAGGCGTTGTTTGGGCACCCACTACATGTTGCACATGTCGAAGCACGACCTCCTAGGTCAATTTTGGGAGGCTGCTGCCATGACACAAAATTTTTTAAGGTCAAATAAGGGGGGGGGGCTTCCCTCCTAAATGGTTTTGGAGGCTGATTTTTGGGTATGTTGTACGTATTTTGAGGCTCTATCAATTGGTTTATCTTTTAGCCATTTTTGCTTTTTTCACCCCCCCCTCCCCTCATCTCTTTGAGAAAAGTACCTAATCCAAATTTTGATCCAAGATCATCCCCACTCTGGTCATCAAGTGGGCTCGTCAAAAGAACCCTATTACTCGAATTTTAATTTTTTTTTGTTGAAATCGACCAAAGTAAATCTTATATAAAGTGACATCGACAAAAATAGATTTTTTATTAAAGAAAATGATGTCTAATTTAACACTATTTAAGCCATTGCTGCCATTTTTAGAACAAAACAGAAAAAAATAATATATTTCCCCTAGGAAGGGGGGGGGGTACCATCAATCGGTCACTTGATACAGAAATGACGTCAAAAACTACCATTGTCTCAGCATTTTCGAAAAAAAAGAGACGTTGAAATTGCAAAGGTTTAGTTTCTATTGCAAAAATTATTGTGGAGATTAGTCGAAAATACGGTTTTTAAATTAACGTATTTTTTTCCCGTTACAATTCATTTTTCATTTTCAAACAATCAAGCAGGCGCGGTAAATTTGAAAATTTAATGAAATTTTTCATACGACGTTATAAAACTTTTGGAATTTTTGTACGATGAAAAAAAAAAGGTCATCGAACCCGTTTTTAGAATTTTGATCTCACGATGCTCGAAACGAGACGCAAAAGATGTTTGTTTCGAAAAACCGGGAAAAAAGGTAAATTAATTTTTTTGGTTAAATTTTTAAAAAAATAATTTTCAAATTTTTTTAATACGCGGATTTTTTACTATTCGCGAAAAAAAATTACCGAAGCGTGTTTATGGGATTTTAATCGTCGAAAATGCTCCCCCCCTTGCACCTCTCACGTCATTCATCTCGTTACCGCTTTTCGAGGAAATTAAAATTATTTCGTCGGAAGCGTTATCTCGTAGTTTACTGCTAAAGTTGGTTTTCGAAGCGCGAAAACTTCGACGCGTGTAGAATTAGGAGGAAAATTTGTGGAAAATTTCATTCTCTAGGGCGTAATTTTAGAATTGGAGTATCGACGTAAGACGTCGCGGCGCATTTAATCGAGTTGTTTCGCGATATTGGGAAAATCTCTAGTTGGTGAATTTGAAAATGGCGGTTATTGTTTTTGGTCGCTTATGAAATGCAGGAGGTGGCCTCCTTTCGACGAATTACGTTGTCAAGGATGAAGTACGGTGGCGGAGGGACATGGATGGTTCGGTTTCGGTTTCGGGTATTCGAGTATTGTCGGCCGGTTCAGTCGTCGAAAATGAACGAACACGCGCGTATTTCGGAACGAACGAGGATGTAAATTCACGGTTGAAATTCGTGCACAGGCTGGAAGGTCGCGCCGGAGTTAATCGACGGTGCTTAACAATGCGTACGTTCGAAAATACAAATGAAACGAGAAACAAAAAATACCCAGACACGAATACATTCTTAAATGGATACCGCACGCGAACCCGATTATTAATTTTATACCGGTATTTTTACCTCCCGAGCCACATACGCCGCGTATCTAGTCTTCGACTGTGTAAAAAATGGCGAAATACGAGCCGAAGAGCGGTTTAGGATGCTGGCCCCGTTATATTGCATCTCGTAGGTCTCGCTCGCACTTTCGGATGCTGCGGTATCGTCAATAAGATGTAGGTAGTCTGTACGTATGAAGATTATGTACGTCGTGTTTACATCGGCGTGTGTGTGTGTGTAAACTCGGCACGCATGTGCGTGTAACGCGTGTGAGATTAGCGAAATACGCGTGTGTGTTGGTGGAGACGCGCGGCGAGGAGAAGCGAAAGCGAAATTTCATTCGGGCGTGTTTTATTAGCTGTTTACTTTACGTGTGTGCATTGTTTGCGCGTGTATGTAAATTTTGTTAAGATAGCTGGTAATTTTTCGCCTTACACGTGTTTCGTGCATTCGTCGGTGCGACGACGACGAAGAACTCGGCGAAATTTCGTCCAGCTGTCGCCGAGTTGATTATCGGAGAGGCGATGCGATTTCGACACGTAGCGATGGTCGTGAGATGTGTATTATTTGGCGCGAGTGAGGTCGCGAAATAATGCCGGGTTGCCGGAGGAGAAGGGGTGCCGATGAAATTGAATTCAACCCGAAGGTCTTCTCGTCGGATAAGGCTGCGAGATCTTAGGTACACGTCCGCGTCGATTGCAAATATTTCGGAATTGTGTTGCCGTCGAAAAGAAATCGATAGATGTGAACGCGGTGACGCTGACGTGGAATTAATTGAAAAAACGAAATTTTTAGGTGGCCGGGGTAGGAGAGGGCGGAGACGTCGAAAAATTCTCCCATTGTGATCACAATCGTTCGCTCGAAGTTTCGCGAATTTTTTTAATAACGTTTTTACTTATAATGTTTTTGGAAACGCGACCGCATATTTTATGAACACCCGGTTACGCGTACTCGAATCGATACGAGAAGTTGATTGATTTTTCGGCGTGCGGTTCGATTTGTAAACGAACGAAATACGATTATTGTACTGTTATAATGATGATTACTCGCGCCATTAAATTATCGATCCTTTCGGCGAAAATATACCGATCGAGGTTTACATCATTGATTGGTTTGTTATTTAGACGAAAATAAAAAATATTGGGAGCAGTGGGTGCGTTTTGTATCGCCGAAATAATCGCTCAATTTGGAAAGCTCGGTGTGGTAATGGTCGATTCGTTGTCCATTTTTTGAGATTTATTGATTTTTGTGTTTGAATGGGAAGGGTCCAATGGGTTTTGAGCTGAATGAGTTAATAAACGAGGGGATTTGCTGATTTTTACAGGCATGGGAAAGGGGGATGGGGGAGGAGGGCGGCTGAGAAGTGGATGGCTGTATCAAATGATCGACATCACATGTTCTTGAACGATTCGTTCATTTTCTCGTGAAACGATTCATCGATTTATCAAAAATTCATTATGTGGAAAAAGTGATTTTTTATCAAATTTTTTACCGACTATATTTTATTATTATTTTTTGACTTTTTTCAAGTCTTAGCTATGGCACACAACATCGAAAATCGTCAAGAAAAAGCGTTACAAAAAAGCGTCACGCGGTTGTCATGGCGACGTGTCATGCTCACGAGTGATGATGTTGATATTTTCATGTCTTAGATGACAGGTCATTGTTGCGGTGACATATCATAATCATGAGTGACATATACGATGACATAAGCAGTTGCCATGGCGACGTGTCATGCGCTTGAATGATGATGTCTATATTTTTATGTCATGATAACATGTCATAGATGACAGGTCATTGTTGCGGTGACATTATAATCATAAGTGACATATACGATGACATTAGTCGTTGCCATGGTGACGTATCATGCTCAGGAGTAATTCGTGATATTCTCATGTTGTCATAGGAGTTGGTAGATGACACGTTATGATCATGTGAGTGACATATGATCATGTCTTGGTGACATGACTAATGACATGTCATGTTGACCCGTATAATGACATATTAGGGTGATATAGGTGATTAATTTTTCCTCTCAAAACGTGTTACGCGTCGTATATTCGTGTTCAACGAAAAATATAATTTTTTCATGTCACCACGGTGTGTCATGGATGACTATTCATTGTCGTGCTGACGTGACATCGTCAGGAGTGACATGTGGCCATGTCATGATAGCATGTCAGATGACATGATACGACGACGAAGTCATTGTTATGGTGACGTGGCGTGTGACCTTAAGTGACGTCCTCTGATGAACATCATTGTTACGAAGTGACATGAAAATGTCAGTGTTGCAGACTTGTACGTAAGCTGATGCTACTTTGAACTTTTTAAATTTATTATTCAAAATTACAGGGTTCACGAAAAACAATGTGACTTCAAAATTTTTTTCAAGATATTACATTGAATTTTTTAAATTCATATTACGTACATGTAAAATTAATTAGGTTATTATTATAATAATTAATTGTATGATAAACTACATTTACCTGAATACTTGAAATGCGATCTTTAAACGCTGTTGTTGTTTTCTCATGATCGCTATATTTGAACTAAATTTATGCAATAGATGATACATCTCCTGGAGAAGATTACACCACTTGCATTGCTCCAAGGTTTTTCACTGTATTTAAAAATTAAACACGACTGTGCAATAAAAGTCGCCAAAAGTTACGGCATCGATCCTGTTAAAATCAACAACATTGTAAAATTTTCAACTTCAATCAAGAGACACCAAAAGTCAAGTATATCTCGAGGGATAATTTATTATTCAGAATTAAAAACGATGTTACTGTAAAAAGACTCGACAAGTTCGAAATAAAAAGTACTATCAACATTATCGATAAAAAACTCAAAAAAATTGTAGTCAATAATCGAAAAATACCATTTCCAATTTACGAAAGTAATTTGTACTGAGGGATATGCAAGTTGAAATGAGGCATAGGTACGCTTTTAGGGAGGGGAGGGGAGTTAGATGTACGGAGCCCCCTTTTTTCTTAAACTGATGCAGAATTTTAGCTACAAAATTGCTAAAAATTATTATTGTTTTTTCAAGAGTAGATTAAAAATACAAAAAAAAATAAGTAATGCATAATTAATGAATTGAGATTTTCTTTGCGAAAAAGACCTCTCATCGGATTTCAGAGAAGTAATCGAAAAAATACGTACGTTCATTTATCCCCTTTGAAACCCTATCACTCTTCTCTTCACCCTCTCTGCTCTTCCTGAAACCCTCGCCTCGGAGAGATCTCCTTTACAGCAACAGCACACAAAGTATCATCGGACGATGATTCTGCTCGTCATTCATGGCGGATTCAGGTGTTACGTGGTATGCGATTAATATTCACGTTATGTCGGGGGCATCGTTAAAACGGAAAATTTTATTGTTCGTAGCGTCGGTTTTTACCGCGAAAAGGGAGACGCGGAGGTATTTTAATACGCGATTACGTAAACGTTCGCGACCACTTGTTGGCGTAAATTTATGCGAAAATAATCATCGCCGCGCCATATTCGCCGGTTCGGTTTTTTCTTTTCGGTATTGTTAAAGGGCGATGTCGCTGTTGCACGAGTTGTACCTGTAATTCGAACCGGTACGAGGCGGCGGCGGCGGCCGCGATGACATGGCGACGCGAAAAAACGCACCAAGCCTCGCGTATTTTTTTTTGGTCGACGTCGAAAGCAGAATGGAGATGGGGTGAGGCGGTGAAGAGGGGAGGCGAGTGAAATGAGCGAAATTCTGAGTGTAAATAACCGGTCATATTTGTGCGGTTTGGATGGCTTCGGTGGCCTTTTCCCTGCCTTGATCGCTACGTCGATGGAGCAGCTGCGCGACAAGGTTCTTAGGCGACGTGACGCGGAGGGTACGAGATGCGAAGTCCGTCTCTGGGCGCGACGGTTAGCGCCGGTATTGAGCGTAATTACCGCCGATGACGAAGAATTCGGAAGCCCGAAGTGGCGCGGAGCAATGGTTGATGGGACTTGTCAGCGTCCGCCGTGGTACGTCGACAAGGCGGACGTGTATACGGCATAGGAAGAAAAAAACCGAACGCGATCGCTGAGATTAGGAACTGGTTGAAATGGAAGAGCCCGTCGCGTCATCTACCGCCATTCGTACAATAGTCCATTATGGTATAATGCGTACTCGCGTGTATTGGTTAACCGGCTTCGAAGTGGTTTCGATTTCGTCCGCGGTGCATGCGCATGTGCGCGAGTGTGCGTCGGGCATTGTGGTCGTACGGTATTGGCGCGCGGCTCCGGCGTCGTCAACCGGTTGACGGTATTATACCCGCATTACGAAAACTTGGCGGTTTTTTTCTCCAGCTTTATTCTCCCGGTCGGAGTAACGAGGTATTCGATGACGTTGGTTTGTTTTTCGCGTCGGTTATGTGCTGCTCCGTCGCGGAGACGTAGTCGTAGACGTGTAATTTAGACGAGCCAAGTCAACGGCGTGTGGCGAACTGGGGTTTGTTGGCTTCCCAGCGTGGAAGACGGGCTGTTGTTAAGCGGGAAATACGTCATCGCCGGCGTGGGCGTTTTGTTCGGAGTTACTCGATTTTGGACGTGTTTGGAATTCGGATGTGATGGAGGAACCGTCGAAGGCTGCTGGATGGTGAGCAGCGGTAGAATTTTCTGCGAGGTGTTTCGGTGTTTTTAATCGAGTAGTGCGTGCTATGGGGTGAGTTTTTTTTAATAATTTCAGTTAGGAGTTTCCGGAGTGAAGAGGGAGGGGGCTTGGAGTCGATTACGTGGATTTGAATTGTTCACGTGAATTGATAGTTGATGAAGTAGGAAGTGTCGAGTTTTTTGGGATTTTATTGTTTTTTTAATTACTAGTCTCGTTTTATGTCGTCGATAGTGAAAATGAACACGATAAAAGTGTGGTCGCCTTCCCCCCCCCCATTTGTGAATGATACTTATCAACGGAAAAAAGCGAGAAAATTGCCTATATTACTGACTGACTTCAAAATTTTCGCGTTCTTTCAAAAAAAGTCGAGTCTGAGGCAAGGTGCCCCCCTTCACCCCCGCGCTTTTTGATGACTCTAGTCATGCGTTAATTAATTTTTACGCATTTTGAAAAATTCCGAAGTATCGAGGAGAATCAAAATCCTATTAATTTCCCAAAAATGTAAGCATTTTGATTTGTGATGTTTTATTGGTTGAGAATTTTTTCATTTTCACTGGAATATCGATATTTTTCATAAATCTCGCGTTTCTGTTGATCGACAATGACTTCACGATTTTGTTGAAAATTTGAAAAATCATCCTTAACAATTAAAATTTTATTTACGGTTTTTTTTTTGTTTTTAAATCAAATTTTTCTGTAGATTTTGATTTTTACTCAATTTTGACGGAGATTCAAAAATATGTGCATGTTTTTTTTGGAAAACTGATTCGGAAAATTACGACGAAATTGCAGGGGCTCTCAGAAGAGCACAAACGTCACGTTATCGTCAGGAATAAACGATTAGTTGAGAAAATCTCAATGATGAATTATTAATTTAGGGTTGACGAACTGAAAAAAAAGTGTCGAAGTCATAGGTGATGAAGGGTCAATTTTATGGTGACTTGGTAATCGCTTCACTTTGTAGAATTTTTTCATTACCGGTTAGTTAGTAAAATTCCTAAAAAATCAATTTTTTCAAGATTATTTTGAGGGGGGACGGAGGGATGGATTTTTTGATAAAATTGCATTTACAGTATTGTTTTTGTAAAACTGAAAAATTCACGTTTTATTGCAGATTCATCTGAGCGAAATTTTTAAAAATTTTTTTGAATTTTTGAGATATTATTTTAACGAACAGAATGAGTTTTTTGTCGTTTAATAATTTATGGCAATTTTTGCTGTTTTATTTTTTTTGTAGGTTGGAATAATTTTTTGTAGGTTTTGTTGAAACGAATTGTTTGTTTAATTTTTGTTTTTTAATTATTTCTTCATTATTATTCCATTTTTTTTGAGCATTTTTTTTTATTTTTTGAAAAATTTGATTTCAAATGTTGAATTTGGAACGCATCTTCTATAACAATTCATCGGTTAAATTTTTTTCAATTCAAAAAAGTGCGTTTTTTTACTTTTTTTGTTGATTAAATTTATTTGTTTGTTCTACTTTTGGTATTGTGATTTTTTTTTTTAAATTACTTGTGAGTTTTTCTGATTTTTAAACTTTTTTGAGCATATTTTAAATGTTTTGAAAAATTCGATTTCAATTTTGAGTACATTTTTATAGCAATTTTTTAGTTGTATTTTTTTTCGTTTTATTTTTCATTAAAAAAAAAATATATATTCTTCTTGTGGTAATTTGGCAGAACAAAAAATGCGTTTGAAACTGCAAGTTTGGCAAGATTTATCAACTTCGCCAAAAAATTGGATCATCGTGTCGTCATTTTTATTAATAAAAACTCACTTTTTCAGTTTTTTTTCCATCGAAAGAAGAATCATTATGCGCGTACTTTTTGCTGCATTATTATCGAATCGTTGCTCGCGATGATTCTGGGAATTTAATTTTGCCAATTTCCCGATCAGACGTGAAACAATTTGATAGGAAAAGCGATAATTTTATGAGTAACCGACACGTGTATCGAAATATGCGTTTCAAGAAGACGATATCGAATGCATGGTTTTTTCGATTCAGCTCGAGGTAGTTTTAAAGGGCTCGAGGGGGATGAAATATTGAATATGTATGAAGATTTTATCTTTTTCGTAATTTAATCTTGAACTTTACTCATTCCTGGTGCCTTACCTTTGTTTGACATGAGAATATTTTCCGATGTATTTAAATTTCGAAATTACCTAAAGTAACCGCATTCGAAGTAGATCGCACGATTACCACGTGGAATTGTGTGCTGTACGAGGCGACGGTCAATGGTGTAAATCTCAAGTACCCTGTTCCAAGCCGTCGTCTCCTTTGGGAATATAATTTCACGTGTTTGACGTGGTCGCGCGTATATATCGTATAAGCACGATATCGGGCGAATTTACTTGAAATTTCGAGTGCACTGTACACACACGTACGCGAGTTCTATGTAGTTCAATTATATTTGACGTAAGATTACGAGCAGCTGTACGATGTACACGTATAGCGAGCTGCATTAAGTCGAGCTTTCATTATCGAATTTCGCTCGTCACAAAACTCGTACGAACTCGTGTATTAGTGGTAATTAATTATAATACGACGCGATAAGTAGTAATTTGTCGTACGTATACGAAAATTACACCGACGAGTGTCGAGAGGGAGAGAGAGAGAGAGAGAGAGAAACGAGCGAAAAGAAAAATGATTGGAGTCGCGACGTCGACGAAGAAAGTTCTCCGAGAAGCACCGTTGTCGGGTTTTCGTAGGTGTGCACGTTCACGATGCTAAATAGGTTGGCGAGAATGCGTTTTTTAATTTTATTTGTAATTTTTTTCACTTTCGAGATGACACGTCTAACGACGGAAGTGTTCGTATAATGAAGCTGCGAAGTAAATTAGCCCATTGAAAATTACGTACGTAGGCGAAGGTGGAATTTTCAGGTGTAGTCGCGATTTTCGAAACGTGGTGTTGATTTGGAATACGTATGTTACGTATTTATAATATTTTAACGATTACGCTGGTCGAGTCGACACCAATGTACTTGAAATATTATGATACTTTGTCGGTTAATTTGTATTTCTAGTTTTTTTTCATCGTTATCATCGTGAGAAGTGGTATGTGATAAGGTTATTTTTCGTTCGAATTTTTTTTTCTCTAATTTTTTTCGGCGTTGTACAAGCATAACATGTGTTGGACGTGTCGTTGGTGGAGTTTTGGGTAATCGGACGAGTATTGGGATAGGCTAGTTCGAGTGTGAAGGACGTGATTAGATAATGGATGCCGAGTCGAAATAATCATTTCGCGCGATACACGCTCGAACGAGATGATCGATGAGGTTCTTTCCCCGAAGTTGAGTATGGGCGTCGCGGTGGTTTTGTCTCCGGAAGGCAAACCTGCCGTAAGGTGTCGCTCGTACGGAGATGAGCTTTAGATGGAAGTTGTACAGTTGTACAGGAGGGGGGGATACTGTGATTTTGTTCTTTACAAAGATCTTGTTTGCAATGGCCGCTGGGCCGGTAATTCTAAAATTAGTTGATCGGTGATAAAACGGTGCATAATTTTATTGGGACGATTTTTCAAAGAAATAGGGATCTGGATGTGAACTCAAGGTCGTGATGAAGCTGATGCTGCTCTCGAGTGAGTTTAGATTTCCTTTACATCTAATTAATGACGTCGAATTGATAATTAATTAATTAAATTTTAATTAGCAATTTTTTCGAATCAATTTTTATTTTTTGTTTATTTATTTTGTTTCGAAACTGACGATAACTAGATTTTTATCGATGTGCCACGCTTGAAGGATATCTAGAGAGGGGAGGGGAGGGTGCTCAATTTTCGTGGATTTGTCAAATTTAAAAGTGCCCAAGAAAAGAGGTGATCGGAAATTAGTTTCAAATTCCCTCCAGTTTCATTTTCGTATGAATTTTTGATTTAAAAAATTTACTAAAATTTTGGACATGAAGTTGAAATTTTGAACGTCCTTTTGTAATGTTCATTTTCTGGGTATTTTCGATTCACAAAAGAATATTTCAGATTAAATTTTCCAATAAAAAAAGTATTTTTGAACCTTGAAAATTTGCTAAAAATTGGCTAAAAACCAAAAAATTTGTTTTGTTTATACAAAAATTTTTTGTGTAGGTATTTCCTTTCCCCTTTTTTTACAAGTTCAAAAGTTGATTGAAATAGAAAACCTACCCCTCCTCTCCTCTCTCTTTAAATGTCCATACCTCAATGAGGATTATTCATCTTCGAAATCTGAAGACTTTTTTTCATCTCTAAAATTTGTCCAAAATTGAGAAATATGCCCCCCTTCCCCCTTCTGCGCGTCTTCACTTCAATCATGTATTTTTATATTCAAAATCTCGTTTTTTTTTTAATTTTTTTTCATGCGCCTAAAAATTGTACAAAACAAAAATGCGCCATTCCCCCTTCCCTCGCGTATTCTCCTCAATCCTGTATTATATTCAAAGTTTCAAGACCTAGTTTTTTTTGTTTTTTTTTTTGTTATGCCTGAAAAACACCTGAAACAAAAAATTCACCTCCTCTTCCCCTTCTCCACGACTTTACTTCAGCACTTGATCATTTAGAATATGATACACTTTTTCTTACATATTTTCAAAAATTGTCCAAATTTTGGGAGATAACGTTCTCATTCTCCTCCTTCTCTTCCTCATTAGCGTCGTTACTTCAATGTAGTACTCGTGCATTCAAAATCTTGGGATTACTTTCTGTTTTTTTTTTCACATCATATTCAAAAAATTTCATAAATTATAAAACCTGTTTCTTTTTCTTTTTCGTTTATTCGAAATCGTCTAAATCGCGAAAAAAAAAACCTCTTCCTCTCCTCTGTTCTTTTCTCAAGAGCCCTTCCTTTAATCTAGTATTAACAACCTTGTATTGAATCAAAGAAATGCGCATTTTTACCATCGTCAGGGCGTTTTTTTTCTAGATATAAAATCTTTGCTTTCGACAAATTAACGTTGCCATATTTTCACCCCCTCCCCACCCCGGAAATAAATTCTTAATTTTTTCAAAACTCGTTCTTATGCAATTCTACGTAAAGATTTTCGCCTACGAGAGGCTCTCCTTCGAGTGAACCATCTCGTTGAAAATTTTCGAATAAAAATTCCACCCCGAAAGCGAGCAAAAAAGTATCGCGAGATTATCCGTCGCCCTTACCGAATGCGATATGAAGTTACGAAACGCTTGGAAAATACCAAGAAGTATATTTGGCGGATAAGACTCGCTAACTCGGAAGTTTTACTTTTTCGAACTCGATATCGAAGTTATAACTTAGGAGGGGTGGCTTTCATTGTGTAATTTCTACGCCTGCCTTCTCGGAAGGTTCAAGAGTGGGCCATAATTTCGGTGTATTTTTCGCTTGTGGAAATGTCGAATTACGTGTTCGAGGAGCGAGACGAATATATGGAGAAAGTCGCGGTCGGTCGGCGGCGACAGGAGGGGTCGTATATGCGGTAATTTCGCGCGCGCATTCTTGCATACCGTATTATCGACGAAAACAAGGGCGAAAAATAACGCGGAAATGGGTACATCGGCGGTGTACACTCGACGCGGATTATTACGACGTATAGGGCGGAATCATGTCTCGCGATTTCGAAGAAGGGCGAAAAAAAAAGCGAAAAAATGGTAACGAATTAACGCGATACGAGGGTTGAAATAGGGAGAAAAAAAAACCAAACATCGCTTAATTTTTTTTCTTTTGGCTTGCTACGGAAAAAATAATTCGCGTAAGCAACAAACGTAACACGAAAGAGGATTGAAATAAATAAGTATGAAAAGAACATCGCGAAATGAAGTGGCGTCGTCGATGTGTATGGAGCGAAGTACGAAAAAAAAAAAATACCAAGCGACTAGAAAACGTTAACGTGTTGTGTACCTTCGTTGATGAAGAGAAAGAAAAGCACGAAAAAAAAAACTCTCGAGTACGATGAAGTAAAAGAGTGTGGCGAAAGTACAGAAAAAGTACTTCGTGGCGCGCGCTTTAACTCGAAGAGGGAAAAAAAATTCATTAAAAGTTGAAACAACAACTTTTACACTTAGTAACGAAGTAGTTATATAGAATGGCGTAGAAATAAGGGTGAAAAAGTTAGCGAGGAGAGGTGGAGAGTGAGAAAAAAAAGCGGGAAAAAATCTCATAATTTTCTCCAACTCTCGAACTTATCCTGTACGGTAAATATATTAACGTGCTCGTGAAAGGTGAAAAGATGAAAAAAAAGGGAGATGAAATAGCGAAAAAGTTAATCCGTTCTCGATATCTGTTCATTCGTGCGTTTTCGCGTAATTTCGAGTCGGCTCGTGAACTCGCGTTGGCTGAAACGTGGCAATTTGGGTGACGTGGGGCGCTAGTGTCGCTTGGCTTTGATTGATTCGTGAATTAGGACGTATAATGGGTGAATTAACAAGGCTGGCCTTTCTTCAAGGTCGTCGTTGTCCCGAGATTTAACGCGGAGAGTTATAACACGTGTTGGATATTCAGACGAAGTGAAAATTCGCTTTTTTTTGGACCCTTGCTGCGCCTACCTTCGGAATTATCGTAGCTCCTCGTGTAATTGTCCAATTTTAAAATTATTCAAGTAAAAAAGGTAGTTAAAAGCGTCGCCGATAAGTTTCATTCGAAGTATTTTTAATTCAACCCGCTTCCCCTTCCCCTCTCCCTTAACACGGGGTTTATGCACTCTCGCCACGTCTTTCTTTGAAACATAGGTAAATCCTTATCTAATTGTCCAATTGAAAAATTCCTCGAATATAAAAAGTTAGCTGAAAGCGTCACCGGCGAATTTTATTTGAAGTATATTTTGATTCGCCCCTTTCCCTCTCCTCCTTTGCACAGATTTTCTTTGGAATTATCCTGACTTCTTGTCTAATGGCCCAATTGGAAAATTATTCAAATAAAAAAGGTAGTTAAAAGCATTGCTGGCAAGTTTTAATTGGAGTATTTTTCGATTCAACACCCTCCCCTTCTACCTACCTTTGTACAGATTTTCTTCGGACCCCTGCTACATCTATCTTCGGAATTATCCTTACTCCTCGTATAATTGTCCTATTAAAAAATCATTCAAACAAAAAAGTCAACTGAAAGCTTCGCCGACAAGTTTTATTTAATACATTTTTCGATTTACACCCCCCCCCCTCTTTGCAGATTTTTATTCACACCTTTCAAAACCTTCCTAAATTACATTATTTGGGTAAAAGCTGAAAAATAGTGTCGTAATGATCTACGATTGGTGGAGAAAAAACTCCGCAGAATTATCAGGAGGAATATTTTATAACCAAATTGAACTCGAAAGAAGAGAGTGGCGGGGTGAAAATCCTCACGAGAGTTTTTCACAGCGTTTTCAACAATTTTACAGCAAATTGTGTTTGTAACAAAAAAATACATGAATTGATAAAACTGCATATTTTCATGTGAAACTTTTCATCCCCAAACGCTTTGACAATTTTTCAACGTTGAATTGTTTCGGTTTCCTGAAATTATTAATATTGATGTTGACGAAAATTTAGCTGCTCCCCCCCCAAAAAAAAAATCTTGAGATCTACTACTTGTCGTTGAATAATTGAAAACTCGTCGAATAAATCACGTGCATGCTACGAATCGAGGCATTTGTGTGGTTTCAATTTGGCTGAAATTGTGGTTCGCGTTGTGGAACTTGAAACGAGGAGGCCTTATGAAAAGAAAAAAACTCCGAAGAAAGGGCCAACTTCGAGCATTCGATGGTCGAACCGGAATAACGAACGTATTTGATTTAGAAAAGACGCCTGGACAGTGAAAAAAAAAAGGTGGAAATATGGGACAACTGCGACGATATTTTTCGAAAGACGCGAACGACACTTAATCGATCGCCGACCGCAGCGACAGTAACGGCAGCAAAATAAATACCCTGGTATTTAAAAATTAAGAAAAATATATAATTTTTTCACGAAAGGGAAAAAAAGAGAAGGAAAAAGATAGAAGAACGAAACAAAATAAAAAAGTTGGAAAATTACGCGTCAAAGTTAAACTATAAAACGAGCGAGCAGCGGTGACGGCGACGACGACGATGTTCATAGCAAAACCGCCCCCTCCCTTTGCGCTCGTTTGGCGAAAAAAAGAAGAAAAGTGGAAGGGTCAACGATACTTCGGAAAAGTATTACGGGAGAAAGAGAAAATAAAAGTTAAGTTTGTAAAGTTTCATGTCAAATTTTTGCGCCTTCTATATTTTACGGGTCCGCGAAGTGAACGCAAAAGAGGGCAGAGTTTTGCCCGAAGAGTGAGAACGAAAGGCGAAGGGGGGAGGGGTAAAAAAACCAAACGAACGAGATTCGAAAGCGAGGTAGCAGGAGGAGGTGGGCGGTCGGGAGCGCAGTACGAAGGATATAGGCGACGAAGCGAATTCATCGTGGAAAAGCGAAGGATAAGTTTTGTGTAAATGAAAGAGAGAAAAAGAGCTTTTTTCTTGTTGCAGTTCTCGTAGGAAGGAAGGGCAGCACGGTAACGAGAGCGTAAATACGAGGGAGGTGGTACGCGCATGAAAGGGGGTGGTAATTTTTTTTACGCGTAAAAACACGCCGACGTCGAGGCGGCCGCCGCTGCTCGTACCAAGCTGATTCGGCGTTTCGGCGGAGTTGGGCGCGGGCGTCGCCGCGCCTTTTACGCCGCCCCCTCGTGGCCGGGTGGACGGCGCGGGAGAAGGCGCGATATTCGCGAGTAGCAGCCGCCACAACTTATCTAAAAAGTTATCTCATAATACAACTTTAATATTAAATACAATTAAGCCGAGTTTATGTATATCCAAATATATATATAGATATAAACGTGGAAACAACTTCTGATTAATGGTTTGGCAACATTTCAAAAGTTTCGGCTCAGACGAAACTTTTCCCCTTAAAGTACTTTCGAATAATAACCGTGAACCAGAATACATTATTAACAATGAAACTTTACGTTATTGCAGCTTTAACCGAAGACGCGCGCGCTACCCTTCTGTATCCCCGTCGCCGTCATCATCCAGTCTAAAGGGCTTTTTCGACGCGTTTCTTGTCTGTTTCGCTGTTTGCGGTGTGCGAGTGTGCGAGGTGGGCGAGCGGGGCGGGGTGATGCTGGTTTTTGGAGTTGTCGTCGTGGCGCTACGTCGGTGCGTTGGTGTGCACCTTGTGCGTTTCGAGCTTTTGCACCGGGATGGGCGCGGAGGCGAGGGGAGTGCGTGTGTCTGCGTTGTATTAAGTATAAATGTCTCCCTCGGTCGAGTTAATTTTTCACCCAATAATCGATCGGCACCCCGGCGTCTTTATCATTAAAATGTAATCGTATTAACGACGAACGAATGATTTTCGCCTTCGTCAACGCGCCACGGGTAATTTAGCGAGGTCTCGGTTTTTATCGTCTTTTTCCCGATACGAGTTGAAGGTATGTTTTCGAGGGGTATTTTTCGGTGTCTTTGGTTGGATTTTGTGTAAAGAAATGAGTAGTTTAACTGTTGAATGCGTGGTGTGGATGAGGGGAGAGGGGATGGAGTGGTTTGAGTGTGGGACGGGAGCTTTCGATGGTGGATGTGGAAAAGGGTGAAAACGGTGTCAGGGGATGTTTAGTGCTCGCATAATATAATGAACTTGAAAATCACGATGGAATTGTTTGATGTTGACGTTTTTTTTTGTGAAATGAGGTCTTGTGGAAAAGGTGAAATTTCCAAGGGATAAATGGTTAATTTTTTTTACCCGCTCACACACTTTGTATGTTGTATTACTTGTGCCATTAGAAAGGGAGGGGGCGGGGCAAAATGTTGAATTTTTTTTATCGTTACGTTACATTAAAATTGTGGGTAATTACTCGTATGTTGGGGAAAAAATGTCCAAAAATGAAGGAAAAACGTCCAATAATGAGGAAAAAAGTTCACGAGTGAACCTAAAACGTCCAAAAATTGGTTTTTAAATTTACAATCATGGATAAAAAATGCCCAAAAATGACGGAAAAAATTCATAAATGGAGAAATAATCTCCAAAAATGGATTTTAAAAAGTCCAAAAATAAGTATAAATGTTTAAAAAGTACAAAAATTTCCATAAATGAAAAAAAATGTTCAGTAATGAATAAAATTGTTCAATATTATAGAAATGGAGAGAAAACGTCCAAAAACGGATTAAAAATGTCCCTAAATGGATAAAAAATGTTCAAAAATGCTGGAAAATATTTCAGAAGTGAAAAAAAAGGTCTACAAATGAATAGAAAATGTCCTAAAAGGAATAAAAATCTAAAAAAATATTACGAAGTTTCCAAAAATGAAAGATAACAGTCTAGTAATGGAGAAAAAGTATTCAAATGAATATAAAATTTTCAAATATGAAGGAAAAATGTGCAATAATGGAAAAAAAATTCATAAATGGAGAAAAAATGTCCGAAAACTTGGAAAGATTTTGTAATGTTGTATTTTTTTTGGCAATTGAAATTTTTTTAATTTATCACTTCTTTTGAGTCAATTATGTTGCTAAATTAACATCAAAATCGAAACGTTGATATCAAAACATCAAAATATCGATATTGATATCGAAACTGCAGAATATTAATATTGATATCGAAACATCAAAATCAAGATATCGATGTTAAAATTGAAAAATATCGATATCGGTATCGAAACATCAAAATATCGAAATTTCGAAATTGAAATATAAACATTGAAATCTTGACATCAAAACGTTGAGCTCGAAATATCGATATCGAAACATTAAAATATTGATATTGATATCAAAACTCCAAAATCGAAGTATCGATAGTAAAATTGAAATATCGATATCGAAACATCGATATTGATATCGAAACTTTAGAATATCAATATTGATATCGAAACTTTAGAATATCAATATTGATATCGAAACATCAAAATCAAGATATCGATGTTAAAATTGAAAAATATCGATATCGGTATCGAAACATCAAAATATGGAAATTAAAATATAAATACTGTATTGAAATCTTGACATCAAAACATTGGGCTCGAAATATCGATATCGAAATATTAAAATATTGATATTGATATCAAAACTTCGAAATCGAAGTATCGATAACAAAATCAAAGTATCGATAGTAAAATTGAAATATCGATTTTGAAATTGAAATATCAATATCGAAACATCGATATATCGATGTAAATGTCAAAACATCAGAATCACGATATCGAAATCGAAATTAATACATCGATTTCGATATCGAAACTTCAAAATATAAATCATCGAATCGATATTTACCGAAGATGGAATCGACGTCGCAACGGCCGGATTAAATGGTGATTTCACGACGCCCTTATAAATGAAGCATATTTTTGACCTTTCAAGTTGTATGAAAATCGTACTTTTAATCACGTCGTGTATTTTTCAGTCCATACAAATGAATTGTTCATCGACTGTCGACGTTTCGACGTGTTATCGATGAAAAGATGGCGATAATTATACAGAATTATTCGTGTTATAAATCACACCCCTCTTCTTCCTTTATCGCTTCGTATCCAAGTATAGTCTAGTGATCGATTCGATTTACAATAAAACGTGATTAATCGATGATATTTATATATTGGTAAAAATTGACAATCTAATTTCCTCGTAGGTCGTGTTTATCGATTTACGAATTGTTGAGAGAGAGAGAGAGAGAGAGAGAGAGAGAGAGAGAGAGAGAGAGAGAGAGAGAAAAACATGAAATTACGACCTCCTAATTCATATGTAATCGTATCGAAAGATTAGAAATACCTTCGAGAAAGAATTGGGCGTCGTTGGTAAATTAGTTTTTTTTATTTTTATTTTCACACGCATACGTAACGATTAACACTTCCCCTCCTTCCTGCCGCCGTTCATGTAACAAGCTCGTTTTCACGGACTCTCGGCAAGAGATGAAGTCGATGTCTTGAAAGCTTAGATGTGTAAAATTTCCCGCAGATGCGAACGTAACGCGAGGTGTGATATTTGAATAATTATAACAATATCGACGACCTTGATGCGGTTATTCGTGGTAGCGATTTAATCGGAGCAGGAATCACGACGAAGGCGTGCGGTATGTAGATGAGAGATGGCGATGGTGGGAGAGGAAATGCGAAAGATTAAGATGAGGTTGCCTGTATTCACTATTTAGGTGTATATCTGTATGGCTATGTGGACGTTATGTACATTGTACATGTATTACGGTATACGTTGGTTAAAATATGATATGTAATTATGTGTTATTCGCGTACATACGATAATATAGGTGATTCAGGAGGCAACGAGGTGTGATATGTGTGTGCGTAAATGTGGTATACGGTAATGGTAACGGATAAGCTATTTTTAAAACGGTGATGATTTTTAAGCTTATGGGTACACGCGCTCTGCGCACCGCGCACTTGGCGTTGTAATTCATCTCTCTTTTTTTTTTTTTGCTAGTCTATATCTAGAGAGATGTTAATCGATGCACCGACGCGTTCGATTCAACGATGGCCGTGCCGTACGAACATCTCGATAAGTTTTCACGGCTCGTTAAACGTTGTCGATGAAATTTCGCGTAGAGAATTGCGTTGGTTTGCTGGCGAGAGTTACGTGAGCTCGGAGCGAGGGCGGATTGAGAGGGTGGTGCCGATAAAGGGGTGTCAGAATGTTCATGAGGAAGGCGATAAGACGAAGTAGAACCGTTTGGTAATTTTACCCGATGCTGATATGGAATTGGGTAATTTTGAAGACAGATTTTGTCCTCGAGATGAAGTTTTTTTGCTCGATATAAACTGCAATTTTTTTATACTTCCTAAATTATATATATTTTTTGGACTATTTTAACAAATGTATTTTTTCGTTTGTTTTAGGTGAGTTGGATATTTCGTGTTAATTTGGAAGAGATGCGATTCAAAAGCTAGATATTCCATTTAACGATGTAAGGATTTGGAGGTGTAAACAGAATATACACGACTTTGCCGTACTAACGTAAGAGATTATCTAAGATATAGAAATTTTACAGGCGATGACGTAATAGGACATAATGCGTCCTTTCGTCACAGTGTTGTCAGTAAGAGAAAAAAAAATCGTCGGTGCATTAAGAAAACCTTGAAAAAAATAACTAAATCACTATTTACGGTGTTTGTGGTGAATTACCTGTATTTATCGGTAAATTATGCGTAATTAATGGCAAAATTTCTTGCATTTACCGGTAAATTACCTGTAATTACCTGTAACATATCTGTAAATAACCAGTAATTTACCCGTAACTTCTTGTAATCACCGGTAATTACCTGTAAATTACCAGTAATTTACCTGTAACTTCCTGTAATTACCAGTAATTACGTGTAAAATATATGTAAATTACCAGTAATTTACCTGTAACCTCCCGTAATTACCGGTAATTACTTGTAAAATATCCGTAAATTACCAGTAATTTACCTATACCTTCTTGTAATTACCGGTAAATCACCTGTAATTACCCATTTTATAAATTACCAGTATATTACCTGTAATTACCCATTTGATAAATTACCAGTATTTACCAGTAACTTTGTATAATTACCGGAAAAAGTACCTGTAATTACTCATGTAGTAAATTACCCGCATTTACTTGTAATTTGCCTGTAATTACCTGTACAATATCTGTAAGTTACTGGTAAATTATCAGTAATTTACCTGTAACTTCCTGTAATTACCAGTAAATCACCTATAACTGCCGGTAAATTACTTGTAATTACTCATTTGGTGAATTACCCGCATTTACTTGTGACTTGCCTGTAATTACCAGTAAAATATCTGTAAACGACCTGTAATCACCTATTTCTGCTACTTTTTGGTAGTTCAGATACGTTTTCAGTCTCAAACTAAACAAAATCATTGAAAAAAAACCACCGCTTTTGCAAAACCACCGCAAAATGACCGGCGCAAAATTGAAAATTAATTGATAATCGATTCGAATCGACCGTCCTATTCGAAACCGTGCGAAGGTTGATAAAAAAATGTTGCCAGATTGTGTCGTGGTGAAAATTCACAAAACTCCCAGTTCGCTATCACCTCCCTTCAGAAGTTCTGTGCTGAAAAATTTTGAAAAAAAATTGAAAATTCAAGTATGACTTTGAATTTTTCAAGAGTTAATTTTCAATACAACCATGCCGAAAATTTGAAAAATAACGCAAACCACGCCATGGCGATTTTGCTCTAAAAACGATTAAAAATGTTGAGAAGCCCTCGCACATAAACACGATTTATTTTTGATTTGTACTTATTTACGTTATTTGTCGAGCGTTTTGTCTTTTCATATCCCTTATTCTTCGGTTCGACGCCTTTTTCGGCGTCGTTTTCCTCTTCTCGTCGAGTCTCGTTTGGTTATTGACGTAAAGAAGATGAAGAGGAAGGAAAAAAAAAACCAAGATGTATCGCGAGTATGACGCAAAGCGAATAAATGAAGAAAGGAAGGAGGAATGCGAGGGAAAAATACAACGGTACGGCGTGTGAAAAATAGGTGAAAAAAGGTATAACCGAGATAGAAAATCTCGCGCGAAAGAAGCGGAATAGCGAGAGAAAACCGCGCCGCGCGAAATATCGGCGTAACAAAACGAGCTACGGCGAGAAAAGCGACGTCTGCGCGAAGAGGGGGGTAGGGGAGCAGGTGGTCGGAGGCGGAACTAGACGAGGGTACGAACGCGGTTACGAAGAACGCTCGAGCTGCTATCATTTCTTCGAGAAATTTTCTCGTTTAAAACATAAAAAAGTTAAATTCTTTCACGGTTGTTTCGTGTTTTTTTTCCCTCGTTTTTCGATATAGGGAGAAAAAAAAACAGAAGAGAAAAATAGTCGAAGAAGAGACCGCGCGGAGGGGCTGATATGACGCGTGGACGGCGGGGTACGTGTATACGCCTTTTAAAAGTACAGTCGCTACGAAGCTTTATAACTTCTCGTCGTTAAAGTTCGCTATTTTCCAAAGTTCATTCCAATCAAGTTCGCGCGCCGGTCGGTAATCGTGACCGGGGGAGGCGGGGGCGGCGCGTGTGCGAGCGAGACCGAACGAGGACGGAGGTAGGGTCGTTGATTCTTGAGGCCGCTCAACGCGGCGGAGCGCTTCGCCGCGTGTAACCTTTTGCGAAAAAGCGCTCGCGATAGGCGAAGAAATCGGACCTTCGAAAATTGCGTACTCGGTGTTTTGTGTATGCGACGGAGGGTGGAAGGAGGGGGCTCGGTAACGGCCAACTGGGAACGTAGCGAACGAAAAGGTTGGCACGATGAAGTGCCGCGAAGAGTTTCGGGTTGTGCGAAAACTTTGTATATATAAAGTTTTCATTCGCTTAACTCAACTTAGATAAGTTAAAAGTTTAACTTTTATATATCTGTTGTCGAATGACGAAGGGCGTCGTATTTTCTGTCTCGTTCCTTTTTCCCCGGCAGTGGATATTTGCGGGTGCCGTGACGTGGCTTGTATCGGCGAGAGTATTTTTTCGGAGGTATTTACCACCCTGATTCCGTTTCGATGTGCCGCCGACTCCCGGTAACTTTTTCGTGTATTTTTAACGACGCGACGAAGCGGTGTTGCGTCTTTCTTTATTTCGGCGCGTTCGCCAGATCTACTCCGAGGGAGGGGGGTCCCCTTCATCTCGATATCTTTCTCGACGTAGCGCGGAAAAAGTTTATATCCCTCTTTTGGCTCGACGAGAAAGTTATACGAAAGTTTCCGTTTGAAAGTAATTCCATCGTACTATTTGTATTAAAAGTTTAAACCCCTCACCTGGCCGTGTTTTCTTGGCGCGTTTGACTTTTTACTTTTAACCCCGTTTGCTCGAGAGAAGTTTTTGTTCGGAGGAATTTCCTCCCCTCGTGTGTGTCGTCGAATTCTTCTCGTCAGTTTTTATTTTTCTTTTTGTATTCTTCGCCCTGCTACGGCCACGGAGCTTTTGCGAGTTTACTTTTTAAAACGGGGTGGTGGGGGGGGGATATCGGAGTTCGAAGGCGCCTCGGGTGCGCGGATGGTGGCCGGCGAGGGTGTTTGTCTTGTATTAATTTCGTAACTTTCAAAGGGATAATTTCATAGTTAAGAGGTATTAAGAGCTAGTTGACGGTGGTTGAGAAATGGATATGGCGTGGGGGAAGGGCGGCGAAGGGGTATAGAAATGACCCCAATACAGTGTTGCGGTGGTTGGGAGTAAGATGATGTTAAATTGTGGCCCGTTTTTCCGGATGATTATTGCTTTTTCGCGATGGGGTGTTCAGAAGGGCGCGGGGGGCGCGTTGCGACGATATGAAAAAGAAAACGAAATGCGAGGAGGTGTAAAAGTACGGAGTTTTATGTGTATTTATGGGACGATAATTCAAAGAGGGGGGAAAAAATTGAAGAATAATATAACCTCGCGTGTAATTCGTTGTTTTTTCTCGTACGCGTTTGTGTCGTCGACGTCGTCATCATTTGTGATTATTTGAATATTCGTGTTCCCTTGCTATGGCATTCGTAATGTTTTCTTTTTTGTTTTCGAACCTCCCCTCTCCCCTCCCGTTTATCCATATGTGTATTTTATACGCGCTACGATAATAAAGGAGAAAATAAAAACGAAAAGGAAACAAGGGTCTCGTGATTATACGTGTAATATGTATATACGATGGTAGAAGTTACCTTTTGTAGTACACGAGCGGTTTTTTCTATCCTTCTTCGAATTAACCGAACGTTTTGTTATTTTATCGAGGTTTTCCTGTCGCGAGGCGCTTTTTTTTTCGGGTCTTCGTAACATCTGCCTGAATTAATAAACGGTGCGCGAAAGGAAGGAGAAATTGCTCGGCGTGGAATTGAACGCGGAGAATGGACGCGATGGCGATGTCGTTCGTTGGACACCTGTTTTTCATCGGTGTATATAAGGTGTCCGGAGTGTACGAGTTGAGGCGGTCGATGAGCTGATGAAGGGGAGTAGGGTGGATTTTCACTCAGTATTTTCGAATATTTGGTGATAAATTGTCAAATAATTTAACGATATTTTAAATAATGCAAATTATTCCGAATTTTTTTCATATTTTGGAAATAATCAGTACATGAAAATTATCATAAACCCAAATTTGAGTATTGTAATTAGACGATATATACGATATAATTAAAAAGAAAAAATGAAAATGAAAAAGAACGTGAAGGTTGATACGAATTTTTTCTTAGCCGAGAAAACAATTTGGAATAATTTCGTGAAATTCGCCATTAGATGATTCCGTGCGACGATGACGTCATGAAGTCAATTTCGTTCGAAATTTTCCGCTCCGTTGGCGAAAATTCTCCACGTAGTGTGGCTGATGAAACCAAACGAGATGAAGGAGGAGAACTAGGTCACGATTTTCGTGTGAAAAAATTCATCGGGCGTTTCGTTCCAATTTGCGTAGTCTGGTTGTCGCATAAAGACGTGTACGTGGTGGCTGTGCTGGGGTAAAGATGACGTGAGCTGTGTGCGAGCATGGTAACGTGTACGATGTATATACAGGGTGGATGAAAATGACGATGCGGAATATTACGCTTCTGGATGGGCCGTCGAATACTTGGTTTTAATTTTCCTTCGAGTTGTATTTTTTTTTATTCCTGCGTTGTAATGGTCTTAGACGAGATGTGTGGATCATCGAGGGGGGCTGTGAGGAGGGACGAGGAAGATACGAGCACGACTGCCCTTTTTTTTCCCGCATCGTGTAGAAAAAATTGATACGGAGTGCGCTGCGTAGTACTTCGGTGGTATTTATTGCTGAGATGGATTTTTCGCTCGGATGGATTTCGATGAAAATATTTTCGATATAGACCTTTATAGATGTTTTTTTTATTCGTCTTTTTTTTTTGTTATTCGCTTCAACGAGTAATTTAATTTTTTTTATTATCGAAGAAAAATGTAGTAATTCGCCGAGCGTCAGTTATTGTCGAACCTCTGTAAGTCGAAATTTTCGAAATTGAAGATTTCGATGAGGCATGTTTAGAGTATTTGACGTTTTTTCGTTTTTTTTGGTCGAAATTGAAAATTACTGTCGTCGTAGGGCCGATTAATCGTTTGAGCTTTTTGCGAATAATTTCGGAAAGTTGTTCAAACTAAAAAAATAAAATAAATTTCATTTTAAAAAATTCCCGACAATTTCAATTTCGACGAACTGGCAAGAGAACTTATTGAAATTTCAATTTGAATTTCACATTTACTTCGGCCTTCACCTTTCTTTTTTTTATTTTCTAAACGAGAAAACAATTGTATTTGTTCATTTGAGTAAATTTCGTTGTCTGAAGGATTTTCGACAAAGATGCACGACACCGAAAGGGGAAACACGATGGAAAAAAAATTCAAATACCCATACGAAAGGAAGAAATAAAAAGAGAAAAAACCACTCGCAGGGTCGTCCTCGAAAAACATCGTAAAAACGGCGCAAAACCGAAACAAAACGCAGAATCAATTGTTAATAAATTCTTTGGAGAAACGTTTATTGAGATGAAGCCGAAGAAAGACGACAATAGCGCGAGAAAGTACCAAAAAAGAGAAGAAAATTACGCGCCGACGAAATAATGCGAAAGAGAGGAAAAAACCCGGTGAAAAAAATAAAGAACAGAGAAAAATAAAAGCTTTTTAATCCATTTAGAACGTTTTAAGGCGCGTGGGACGCTGTAATCGGCTAATTTTTAACACCGTCGAATGGTTTTTATTGGTCGTTATACAGTACGTTAGGTTTTTGACGAGGGTCGCGGCGCAGCGACGGAGACCGAAACGAGCAAAGTGACGCGGTGCTGGGCGGCGATTGGGGATTCGTCGTCGGTGTTTCGTATACGGTATCGTGTCGGAGGAGATTACCCGCCGGGGAAGCTATGTGGTGTGTTATGGTATCCAACTCGGTGAAGTCCCGAGGCTGTGTTTATTCGCGTATTTTAACCTAGACGAAGCGAAAGAAGAGGATGGAGAACCCAAGTGGAGATTTTTGTGTTATTAATTACGATGCGAGAATTTGAAATCGGTCGAAATGTATGAAATTCGAGCAAGTTGAAATCACGTCTACTTGGATCCATTCTCATTTCCACCTTTTCGTGTTGTGATATTTTATACAATTTTCAACTGCATATTCAAATTTGGCATAATTTTTGTTGATATTTCCTATTTTCAATGAAACTGTGTTTACTGCACGGTAAATTACAGTAATTACGGTGTTTGCCTTGTAGATGTAGTAAATTACGGTAATTATGGTATTTACCTTGCGATGATGGTAAGTACAGTAATTACGGTATTTACTCTCTAAAAATGACAAATTACTGTTATTATGGTATATACAGGTAATCACAGTGATTTACAGTGATTATGGTTTTTACTCGGTAATAATTGAAAAGTATCGTAAATACTATATTTTTCTAGTTACTGTGGTAAATTACTGTAATTACGGTATTTACTTTATGTAAAAAATAAATTACTGTAATTATAAAATTTATAGGTATTTTTGGCGATGTACCATAAATATGGTATTTACCTGGTTATTACGAGAAATTACCGTAATTACGGTATTTACAAATAATTATGCCTATTTAACGTAGATCGGGTATTTACCAGGTAATTACGGTAAATTACTGTAAATATGGTATTTACCTAGTAATTATGATAAATTACTGTAATTGTGGTGTGTACAGGTAATCATGGTTATTTACAGTAATTATGATTTTTACTCGGTAATTATTGAAAATTATCGTAAATACTATATTTTTCCGGTTCCTGTGGTAAATTACTGTAATTACGGTATTTATTTAATATAAAAAATTAATTACTGTAATTATGAAATTTATAGGTATCTTTGGTGGTGTACCATAAATATGGTATTTACCTGGTTATTATGAGAAATTACCGCAATCACGGTATTTACATGTCTATTTAACGTAGATCTGGTATTTACTAGGTAATTACGGTAAATTACTGTAAATATGGTATTTACCTAGTAACTACGGTAAATTACTGTAAATATGGTATTTACCTAGTAACTATGGTAAATTACTGTAATTGTGGTGTGTACAGGTAATCATGGTGATTTACAGTAATTATGATTTTTACTCGGTAATTATTGAAAATTATCGTAAATTCTATATTTTTCCAGTACCTGTGGTAAATTACTGTAATTACGGTATTTACTTAATATAAAAAATAAATTACTGTGATTATGAAATTTATAGGTATCTTTGGTGGTGTACCATAAATATGGTATTTACCAGGTAATTACGGTAAATTACTGTAAATATGGTATTTACCTAGTAGTTACGGTAAATTACTGTAAATATGGTATTTACCTAGTAATTATGGTAAATTACTGTAATTACGGTATGTACAGGTAATTACAGTGATTTACAGTAATTATGGTTTTTTCTCGGTAATCATTGAAAATTATCGTAAATATGGTATTTATCGGATAATTACGGTAAATTACGGCATTTACTGGTAATTGTAGTAATATATTACAATAATTCCATCGTTTTCTTTGTAATTGCGGTAATTACTTTAATATCGCCGAAATAACACATTATCTACGCAAATTAACGAAATTGCCCGAATCCGAGTGGTTTTCTGTGCGTTGAATACGAAGCTGGGGAAAATCGAATGATGTCTCGTCTCCTTTTCGTCCACTTCCTTTAATTTTCCTAGCAAAATCTTCGATGACAGTTGCGGGTAGATGTGTCACGAGCTTTCGCGAAATTCTGCAGGCTCGCAACGCCGCGACATGAACAAAGAAGAGAGGAACGGAACCGAGGCGATGAAAATTTCAAAACTACGGGTCTCATTTCACGACGATATCGCGCAGCGTCGACGGTACCGCGCGAAAGTGGTATATTAAATACGTATACCACAACGCCGGGACGAAGTGTACTTAGACTCGACGACGACGGCGTCGAGTACACGCCGTTGTAATAAAAAGAGAGAAGAGCGCGGCTACACGAGCTAAACGTGTAATATTCAACTTATATACAGTCGCGTGTAATAAAGTAAGCCGCGAAGAATAGAGCGAAATGGGCCTCGGCGCGTATCAACGCCCCCAAACGAAGCGTCTAAACTTTCAACTTAATTATAAAGCTTAAAGTTGGCTGATAGCGGGTACAGCGAGCGCGCGTTGATATAAAGGCGAACGACGACAAGGGGTATGGCGTACGTTACAAGAGGACGTTCGTTGCCTGTAGAAAAGAGGCAACAACGGACGCGGTACTTCACTCGAGAGCAGTGATTATAGCGACGAAAAGTTTTTACGTTGTATCGCCACCGATGTCCTTTTACGCCTTGTTACACGTACGTTTTATACCTTTCGCCCGTTTTAACTTCGGCACAAGTACGACAGAGATGGAAGAAGCAACGAAAGCGAAACCCTTTCGGAGGCGTAATGCGGTGTCGTTTGCACGAAGAAGATGGTAAAATAAGGGGCTCGCGGTGGTTTTCAATTATGCGATTTTTTCGCGCGGTTTTTTAACGCAAATTATGAGTAAACCGAGGTACGAACTTGGAAACAAAACGAAAAAGAAATTGTACTAAAGCCAAAGTACGCGAAAGAGTAGTAAAGTTGGGACGCGGAAACGCGAACGTGCGATGAAAAAATCGACGCTTCGGATTCGCGCGAATATCCAATCTCGTTTTTACGTTCGTTTTTCGTCGCACCCCTCCTTCGTCCGCCGAATAGCGTAGCGAACTGTGAAACTTTTCAGACGATAATTACGAAAACATAAGCTGTACCGATTTACGCGCGAAGCTCGGCAATTTGCGAGCTTCAGCTTTTGTTTGGCTGTCTTTTTCGCTCGGCGTATCTGCGCGAATGGGAAGTGTTTTTTCGATTACTCGTGAATTTCCGTTGCGCTTTATGCTTTTCCGAGTTTTTATTTTTTCCGCGAGCTTGTTCGAGCGTGAAGGGATGTTAGGGGTGTATGACGGGTTCGCGTCTGTTTCGCGGGACGTATTAAAATATTACTAAGCCGAGGAGGCGATGATATCGAGGTGAGGTGTTCCTGGGTTTTGTTTTGTGTCGTTGTAATATCGAAATTGTTTTTTTTTTTGTTTTCGAAATATATCCGAGCAATTTAAAATGAGTTGTGGAAATGAATAAGCGTGGTAACGGCATCGTGATCTTTTTGGAGGTTCGTGTGGAAGGGTGAACGGTGGAAGGGAGTCGTAATCGAGGGAAAAATTGAGCATGCAAACTGCTATTAGCTGAAGTACTCGATTCTGGAGGAGAAACGCGCGGGAAAAAAATTGAAAATACTGGTAATTTTCATTTTCGTTTTCTATTTCTTGTGGCGGAACGTGCGAAACGCGCGATCCACGTAATCGTCGCCGATTGACGGTTGTACGCCGGTAATGTGAAATTTGTGTTTTAGGTGAAGGTTATCGCAGTGTTTTTTAACGAACGTTATCACCAGGTTGAATTTTTTTTCGGGTAATTTCAAAGCTCGTCGTGGGTGTTGTGTCTTCGCATTTCTCCGTCATTCTTTCTCTGTCTCTCGCTTTGTCGTTTATTTTGATACGTGTTTATCGCGTTCACGTATACGCGTCGCGCGAATATGGTGTTTTTTTTTTCCTCGATATAGCAATAAAAATACGCCCGTGATGACGGTATCGACGGTTTTATTATTCTTTCGAAGCATTCGGCGCGTCGAGTACCACGTAATGTGCTATTTTGCGGGTTCGGAGCGACGAGACGGAGCGCTAGGTGATGGTTGGATTGCGCGACGAAATGGGGTAGTATTCCGGTGAGGACGATGAGAAGATTTCGATTTTAGTCGCCGAAGTGATTTGGTTTTCGGACATTTTCCCCGTTCGGAGCTTCGTATAAAGTACGATAATACCAGTATTCCGTCCCGAAATGGTTGTATTTGTTATGTCGAATCGAAAATTACGGTAAATTATCGATTTTAGTGTGAATTAACTACCTTAGGGTAAATTACGGGTTTTAACGCGAGATATTACAATTTTATCCGGGTCACTTGTCGCGAGTACTTGAGATTTTATTTGTTTTACGAGACGATCGTTGATTTTTACGAGTTAATTATTGGTTTTAGTAGTAATTACCTGTAGACTCGTTGAATAAATGGTAAAAACCAGTAATTTAGCTGTAAAAACGGGTAATTTCTCAGATTTAGATAGTAATTTACCTGTATAAATTGGTAATTTACCAGTAAAAACCAATAATTTACCCGTAAAAATGGTAATTTCATATTTGCAGATAGTAATTTACCTGTAAAAATCAATAATTTACCGTGAAAGTGGTGATTTCTTATTTGCAGATTGTAATTTACCTGTATAAATTGGTAATTTACCAGTAAAAACCAGTAATTTATCGGTAAAAACAGGTAATTTCTTAGATAGAGATAGTAATTTACCTGTATAAATTGGTAATTTACCAGTATAAACCAGTTATCTATCTAAAAATGAGCAATTTTTTAGAATCGGATATTAATTTATCTGTATAAATTAGTAATTTACCAGTAAAAACCAGTAATTTACCGGTAAAAGGTTATTTTTCAGATGCAGATGGTAATTTACCTGTATAAATTGGTAATTTACCAGTAAAAACCAGTAATTTACTAGTAAAAAAGTAACTTCTCATATGCAGATTGTGATTTACCTGTATAAATCGGTAATTTACCAGTAGAAACCAGTAATTGACCGGTAAAAAAGGTAATTTCTCATGTGCAGATAATAATTTACCCGTTTAAATTGGTAATTTACCAGTAAAAACCAGTGATTTATCGGTAAAAACAGGTAATTTACCAGTAGAAACGAGTAATTTACCAGTAAAAAAGGTAATTTTTCATGTGCAGATAATAATTTACCTGTTTAAATTGGTAATTTACCAGTAAAAACCAATGATTTATCGGTAAAAACAGGTAATTTCTTAGATATAGATAGTAATTTACCTGTATAAATTGGTAATTTACCAGTATAAACCAGTTATCTATCGATAAAAACAAGCAATTTTTTAGATTTGGATATTAATTTATCTGTATAAATTGGTAATTTACCAGTAAAAACCAGTAATTTACCGGTAAAAGGTTATTTTTCAGATGCAGATGGTAATTTACCTGTATAAATTGGTAATTTACCAGTAAAAACCAGTAATTTACCGGTAAAAACCAATAATTTAATCGTAAGAACGGGTGATTTACCAGAAGTTGACAGTAATTCACTCGTAAAAACTGGTATTTTATCACGCAAGAGAAGTAATTGACTCAGAAAATAGGTAATTCACTCGAAAAACCCATAATTTACTAAATATGACGAATAATTCTCATCATGTTCCAGTAGTAATTTTTTCGTGAAATCGATAGCTCACCAAAGAATTACCGAAGTTTATTACCAGTTTTTACGCGTAAATTACTGTTTGGTCAATTACCAGTTGTTTCAGGTAAATCGCTATTTACATCTAATGGGTTATCTGTTTTTTAGAGTGAATTACTTGTTTTTACGAGTAAGTTACTATTTATGTCTGGTAAATAACCTGTTTTCATGGATAAATTATTGGTTTTTACGGGTAAATTACTGTCGTAAGGTAAATTGCGTTATTTTTACGTGCCAAAAAATTTAGGTGAAATTGTTTTTCATCATTTTTTTTTCGACTTTCGAAGATTTTTCATTTTATCCAACACGGCTTCTATTTTTTTAAAATTTATCTAAACTTCGCGTAAATTTTCGTTCGAGATGTACTGAATTATCTTCTTCGAGAAAATGTTAACGACGCCGACGTGTTAAAATCGTAAAACGTAGCTAGCTCATTTTATACCGCAGATTTTTTTCTTCGTAGAAAGAGAGCACGAATGAAGAAAGGTAAACTCCGAAGTAATATTTCGCAGTTATTCGAAAAATCCCAACGTCGTCGTAAAAAATATTCGAAAATTACAATTTCTATATAGAAAATTCGCTCCAACTCCGGTGGTGAGAAAGAATGGAAAAAAGACCGTCGTAATGTAGTAAATACATATAACGCGTAATAAAAAATGTGAAAAAATTGAAACATCGAAAAGAATACACCGTCGATAGGAGGCGATCGGGTTACGGGGAAAGGTACGAAATGGAAAATCGAATATAGCGTCGTCGATGCTTTGTCCTTGTCAGGAAAAAAAAAGGGGTTTTTCGTCTACAATCTTCTTTATTTCTTTCTCGTCTCCGCGTATTTGCCTTTTTTTTTGCGACGATTCACGACTAACCCTCGATTGTGATTTATTTTCGGGCGGCGACGACGACGACGTATACGAACCTTTATTTTTATCGGTGAATATGTGTGTGTATTGGTGCGAAGAAGGGAAAAAAATACGTAGGGGTAATTGACGGCCGCGGCGGTAGACGCGAAAATGTACTTTCTGGTTTGATTGACGATTACGTCGACGTCGTCGTCTGGTGGCAGCGTGGTGTCGATGTTTGAGGAGGCGGCGAGAGGCGGGGATCGTGCGTAGACGCAGGTGAATAAGCGAAGGGTTGCTTTGACCCTTTATGCATGTATTTTGATACGAAAATGGCTACAGAATTTAGGCATATACGCGAGTATCCTCGATAACAACCATGTGACCCTTTGGTCTACCCTGGTCTCCCCTTTACCCCTTTTTTTGCTCCGGGTTCTCGTCCTTTGCAATATGAAACGGTATTAAATTTATATTCAATTTGAAAGAAACTCGCGTTGAGTAGTTTTTCTTTTTCTGTCTGCTTCGGAACTTCCCCCTTCTTCGTTTTGGTTTCGATATCGTTTGGTAATACCTGCGATCCGACGATGGCGTCGAAGATAGAAGAGACGAGGTGATCGAAGAGGAGGATGACGTAACCGAGCAGAAGGGAGGGAAAGGTACCAACGGAGGGAATAAGATGGCTGCGAAGGAAGGGGTTGTAAGTGTAGCTGTCATCGTCGTAGTCGTTCTCGTTGATATTTTGGTGCTACGCACGTGTACATGCGGAGAACGTGTATTTTTACCTGTGTGTGTTGGGCGTTTGGAGGTGTGTACCTTTGACGGTGGCAGCGACGGCAGCGGCAGCGGTAACGAAAGTGAATAATTGAAACACGAGCACGTTCGACGATAAATATTTCAACGCTCGTTGCGTAATTCATTTTTTGTTTTCTTTGGTTTTGTCAGTCATCGACGACGAACCCGCGAAGAGAAGGTTGATGACTTGAGGGGAGGGGGCAGGGCCGACGAAAAGTAAAGGCGGCTGTTTGACGATGCGCAAAAAAAATTCGAATTTCGACTGAGGAAACGCGACGCAGACGTCGACGCCGAATTACGTGTAAAATAATCGTGATTTTTTTTTTTTTTTCATCGTCGTCGTACCATCAACTTTTACGCGTACTTAACAAGGTGATCCGTGCGGACGAAGGGGAAGGGGGAAATCGTACTTATGAAAAATTTAACGCGTCCTCGTCGAAGAAAAGTCCGTCGAAGTTTTCAAATAAAATGTGGAAACTCGAGCTGTCGTATTATATACTCGAAACGTGTACTCGGTAATAATTAAGTAGAGTCGTATCGAGGTAACGAAGACGAAAACTTCTAAACTACCCTCCCCCCTCCGCTAGTTTTAAGTTTCGGTTGTATTTTTTCTTTCTTCGGTTTAAACTGCGCTGGTGAGAAAATTACGTTATTGGGTCAGAAGTTTAGCCATCTTGTGATTTATTAAAGTTTGAACGACTTTTTAGCGGCGAGAAGATCGGACGCGGTGGGAGGGCGGCGGCGGTAGTTGTGCGCAACTTACACGTACGTGCGGTTCGTATTACGAATACAACGAAATCTACGAGTATAATACGCGGGTGCATCGTGTGCGTGAACGGTGTTACAGCTGTGAGCGAAGTGCGGCGAGGGGCGGTTGAGTTGATAGGAAAAAGAAGGAAGCGTCGTCGGCGACGACTACCGTCGTGTATACTTCTCGGTGCTGGTAAAAAGTTGTTATATTATAAAGTCGAAGCTTTAATTCTTGGTACGCTTTGTAAAGCAAGGGGCGAAGTTTGCCAAGTCGAATGTTTAGCATATACTTATGCAGCGTAGTTAATGTTTAACTTTGGCGAAAGTTTGTTTGCTTGTACTTACTTGTTTCGTAATTGCGGTGATTCCTCGGGAGTTTTACGGCGCGCGCGGTCTCCTTGGTATCTTCCGACGAGTTGCGTTTGTGTGTATGTGTATTGGCCCCCCCCCTCGCTCCCGGAAGACGCGAAAGCGACGTGGATGCGCGGAGAGGCGACAAGACGTCGCGTCCGAATGGATATTTCGGTTTTGGGGCTGAAGAGGGGTGAGAGGAGGAATCGGCGTGATACGCGGGTAGTTTCGAGCGTGTGATGATTGACGTGTAGTGTGTTTTCAAGTAGAAATTGCGATGTAATTGTGTTTTTATGTGGTTGTGTGTGACGTGACAGAAGGGGAGGGGGAGAAAGGTCGCGAGTTCGAGTGACCCTAGCAAGTAATTTAGTTGCGGAGTCAAAATTCGTTGAGTTTTTATAAAATTTTGAAAATAAACGAAAATTATTAGAAATTTTCCCGTTGGTAATTTTTTCGGTTATTGTTGGTAACACTGCTACAGCTGTTTGTAATTTGTATGTTGAAATTTCTGACGAATATTTTTTATTTGGAGACGATTTAGAGATTTTTGTTATATGGATGATTATTGGTGGTAACACTGATGCGGGTTTGAGATCGGTTGGAAATTTTCTAATAAAAAATAATCTGTTATGTCGGAAAACGTTCGAAATTTAAGAAATGTGTAAATTAAGGATTTTGCGTAATATTATTGATGTTTTCGAGCATTGTTGGTGGTGGCAACATTGATGTGAATTTCTCGAGAGTTTTCGTCGTCATAAAATTTAATGGAATAATTTCTGAAAATTTTTGGAAAAAATTTTAATTTGCTAAAAAAATTGTGCGGGAGAACAATTGATAAGTTTTGTGTTTCTGTCGGTGGTAACACTGATTCAATTATTTTTCAAATTGAAAATTTGAATAATAAATTTCTAGACGTGTCGAAAACGGTTCGAAATTAATAAAATTTAAAAATTTGGAAAGTTTATGAAAAATTATTGATTAATTTTTTTGAGTCATTGGTGGTAACACTGCTTTAATGACTAGTAACCCGATAAGTGAAGCAAGAGGTGTGCGAGAATCATGAAAAATGCGTTGAAATTTACATGTTGAGAAAGTCATTTCGTGGTTGGTAAAATCATCGATATGTGTAGCTGTTGTAATTGGCAACACTGCTTGTCCACGTATTTTTTATCGAAAATTCCGTCAAAAAATCACGAAATAAAACGTGTTTGAAACGTTTGATATATTTAGAATAAAAATTACTCGTTTGATGAATATTTATCGAATTTTGTATCAAACTGACAATATTGGTAACACTGATGTAAGTTCAAGTTAAGAAAAAATCTCTATGAAAAATAAGAGGAAATTCAAAATTTGTCGAAATTTATGTCTCGTAAAAAAGAAATCAAGAGTTAGGAAACGAATTATGGATTTTTTAAACTGATGTTTGTGGTAACACTGTAACTATGATACTGTAAATAGGAAATTTCGTGCAAGGTGCGTAATTTTCTATTTACGGTACAATTTATGAAATAAGAGTTTTTTTTTAAACGATGAGTTGGTTTGGGTAATTTTTCCCCTCGCTGACGTCGCGATTGGTAACACTGATATGTTGAACTGGTGAGTATATTTGAAAAGATATTTCAACTCTTCATCCCCTCTCTCCCCTCACATTCCATACCGGTAATATGAAATTGTCTGAAAAATAACGCTTGAAGAGTTGCGATAAGTGTCGAAAAATTTATTGAGCATCCTGTAGAATGTTTTTTTAAACGTGCTATGAATTATCAATTAAAATTATAAAGTTCAACTTTTGAAGAAATTGACGCCCCGCCAATAGTATGTTTTTCACGTGTGTAGTCGAATATGACCTTTCTTTTTCAGCCCCCTCCCCTCCACTGTATATTAATCGTCATCCCTTCTTGTGTGTGCGACGAATCTAACGCGTTTATTTATTTTTATATTTTAAATTTCCAAGTATTAATCAATATCGAGTAGATTTTTAACATATAAAATTTGATTTTTGTTACAGATACGTGATAAATTCGCGAATATTGTGAAATTTCGGTGATTTTTGAAAATCCGCATGAGCACTCCACTATGAAACGAATCGCCAGTCATCGTCCGTTCAAAAAACGATATTTCGATATAAGTAATAATATTTGATCGTAGGCGGAACCAGAACGTAGGCTGCTGACCAAAAAGAAGAGCGCCTCGTCCGAAGCTATTGTGGTCCCCCTAAAAAACTGTCGATTGAAAGAAAAAGCGCCGCGACGGAGCTTACTCGTCAAGAGTCCAAAGCAATCGGGAAAAAACACGTGATTTTTCGCCGTGTCGTGTTGTTGTTGTTGTGGTTGTCGTGTGTTCGTGGTGGTAATTTCCGTTAAAGTAATTACATACTGCGCGTTGAAAAGATCCGTTTCGCGAGTGAATTGGTTTTTTCGTACTTTTTTCTATTTTGGTGCAGTTCACGTTTAAAGGTAACGCGTTTATTTGATGCGGTTACGATCACGAAGAAGATAAGTGGCTTTATCGTATTTGTCGGATTGAATTCGAACGACCGAGGTGATCTCATCGCATACGCGTGTTAATCGATATAGCGCCAGTGGATAAGGATAGGATACAAATTGCCCGAAAACACGACGTCGCGATTTAACGAAATATATTCGGTGCCTCTGGTACGATGGATAAACGCAAGATGATGCCTAAACGACCACGGATTGAGAATATGCGCGGCCCGATTACCAATGGGCCCATGCAGAGTAGGCCGTTGGTAGCGTTGTTAGACGGACGCGATTGTTCAATAGAGATGCCCATACTGAAAGATGTCGCAACTGTGGCCTTCTGTGATGCCCAGTCTACCTCCGAAATACACGAAAAGGTGAGTAGTCGGCAGTCCGGAGTGACGTAGCGATGGGTGAATTAATCGAGTCTTCTGTTGCAGGTTCTCAATGAAGCAGTTGGAGCTTTAATGTGGCATACTATTATATTGACAAAAGAAGACTTGGAAAAATTCAAAACGTTACGTATTATTGTTAGAATCGGCAGCGGCGTTGATAATATCGATGTTAAGGTGAGTAAAATGTCGTAGATGGCTTGGATACTCCAGGTGGATTTCAGGTCTTCCTAAGAGATCGTCCTTTATCCGTCGAGCAACTGGTAGCAATACCATAGACTTGTTTCAGGCAAGGGTAACCCTGCTCTTGGTTGTGCCATTGATCGATGGCCTTCCTGACCGCCCGAGATGAAATGACCTACGGCAACGTATTATTAGTTGAAGTTTCGTCCCTCTAGCTTAAGTGGCTACGCATGGCGCATTAAACAAAAAGAAGCGGAAATAGGTGACCGGAAGGGGGTAAGGGGGGGACTTGATAGGATTGAAAATTTTATTTTTGTTTCTAATGAATTTCAAACAAAGTGTAAATTAATGCAATCGCGAATATATCAATTTTTGACTTTTTTCCCTTCTTCAAGGAGGCAAGTGGCAACAGTGCTATTGGATGATTGATTACCGATGTTTTCAATATCACTAGGAATTTCATAAAAAGTATGTAATTGCTTTTTAAAATTTTCTCGTTGTGGTAACACTGATTGTTGATTTCGAAAAGTTCAAATTAAAAAAAAAATTTAACTTGTACACCAAAAATGGAAATTTTGAAGGGGGGAAGAATTAAAGAGGGAAAGGGGAGAGGGAAGCAGTTTGTCATCTGTCCATCTGAAGTAGGTCGAAAAGATGGTAACACCCTCCCCCCTCACAGGTCACTTTTTTATAACTACATGTACCATTTTAGTTTGGCGTAAATCTTTTTAAAAAAATTGCAATATGTTGTTGAAGGGGTTTATTTGATATTTGCATTTAAAAAATTAAAATTTAGTACAATATTTGATTTTGCCGTTTAAGAGATGAGGGGCGAGGAGTGCCGTGGTGCCGATTGAATTTTGATTAATAACGCCGAAATGTGTTTCGGTGATCGATTTTCCACTCGAAAATGAGGTCATCGTCGATATGTTGTCAATGTAATTTTCGTTCAGGTACAAAATATCTGAAATTTTTTTCATTTGACGTTTTTTCGGATTTTTTCTCGATATTTTATGGCATCAGAGGTTTCAAATTACGCGCAGTTTTTTGTTATTTTTTTATTCGATTTGTGTTTTTTTTTCATTTTTTTAATTTTAACGAATTTAGTTGAATTTTATCAATTTTAGAAATCGGAGAAATACCAGATTAATGGAGTATTTTAATGATTTTTTGACTATGAAAAAATGTCAAAATGGCGGAAAAACTCGAATTTTTCTAAATTGAATTACTATTTCTTTGCGGTATTCGATTATTTTAATTTTTCTCAAAGAAATTTCAAAATTGCGATAAAAACTCGATTTTTTTTATTCATTTTTCCTAAATTGAATTACCATTTCTCCTCAATACGCGATTATTTTTTTTTTCAAAGGAATTTCAAAATGGCGGAAACGATCTCGAATTTTGTTTGTTTTTCTTCTAAATTGAATTATTATTTCTCTGCGGTATTCAATCGGCTTTTTTTTTTTTCATTATTTTTTTTTTTTTGAGTAACAAAGAAGTATGAAGTCATTTCTGCAATTATTGATTTAATGTTCATTTTTAACGTTGCTCTTGATGGTGCTTTAATTGATTTCTCGAATTTTGGCGAATTTCTGAATTTTAATAAAGCCAAATTTTTATTAAAAACGCCATCAAATAGTTGAAAATATCGCATAATTTGAAAACAAATTTCACAATTTTTGACCATTTGAAAGCCTCCAACGAGGTTTAGATTTTTCTCCAGTAATTTTAACATGTTCCAAAAAATTTGCATACGAAATTAGAACGCTGGAAATATTTTACCAGAATAATTTCTGAATATTGGAGAAATTCAGCTTTCGATTTTATTTAATTCGCGTCCAAAATGATTAAAAATATCTGCAGCAAATTGAATATACGTGAATTTCCTTCCACCAATTTACAAATTTGGTTGTAAAATATGAAAACATAATGGAAAAAATTCGACGACGGCGGCGGGGAAAGGAGAGGGTAAAAATAGCTGAAAAATGTTTTTCTTTATCGGGCGGAAAATACCGTTGAAAATTCGAAGACATCGTCGTTGGTATTTTAACCTATTTCGACTGAAATTCAGGCTTTTCGACGAGCTCGGTATTTTTTTCCTACATTTAAAAATACGACGAGTACTTACGAAGGTCGGGGGGGGGATACAAAATAGCTGAAATAATTGAGAAAAAAAATCTGGAAATATTTCCAAGCTGGAATGAGGGTGGGGGGAGGCGATAAATCTCGATATCTCGAGACGCGTACGACGATTTCGTAATTTATCAATTTCCAAAACGCCACGAATTTATTTCCATTGTGGTCTCTTTCTCGGCCGCCGGTGTCGCGACGCGAGTTGCTTTTACGAATGACCCAAAACGACGGCGAGGAGGGAAATACGCGTAATTTTCGAATTTTTATTCAACGAGATGTCTCTAGAGAGAGATAGAGAGGTACTCGGAGGTCGTAAAATTTCCACCATGGAAGAGTATCGCGAGTAAACGGTTTATATTTCGTGGGCGACGTGATGCGGCGGCGGCGGCGTTATCGTAAAACGCCAAAAAAATTCTTTTTCAAGAGAAATAAGGTCAGTAGGATGACTGAGGTTTATGATATTTCGACAATACGACAAACGACCGATATCGAAATTCGATGTTGCTAACGCACACATCGTCAAGTTTTAAATTACCAATTAGTACAACTTCGGATTTTCTTCGTATGTAATGGTGACAATTCGCAATAGTCTAGATGATCCCGGTGGTATCGCGGAATCGGCGGGGTACCGAGGGCACATGGAAAGCGACAAAGAAGCCGGGGAAAGAAAGAGAGAGAAAAAGAGCTAAAAAAACGGTACCACGTACTGTTGTAACCGCTTCATAATACTAATTAGATTACGCGGGCAAGCGAACGAACGCGATCGCGTAATTAACCTTGTTGTCGAGTTCGCAGCTTCGTAGACTTTCTAATTTAACGTTTCCTTCGCAAATACCGGTAAACGCGGCCGGATACCTGGGTTGAATTTTCAATGGTGCGTGAGCCGGCGACACGAAGGGATGAGGGATTACCCCGCTCGCGATCGGCGTCCGATAGACGGAATACCGGTGCGAACCGGTTTATCGGCGTCGCCCTCTAGGTCGAGTTCTGGAGGAAGCGCGCAAGGTGAGAGAAGGCCAGACCGAACGAGTACTGATCGGATTTATCAGCCGGAGGGGGTACGGAGGGGGTGTGAAATCGAATGTCTTGGCATTTTTAGAAGTCTGGGAGGAGGTGAGGGGGTGATTATTTAATGTGATGGAGTTGTTAGTGGTAATGAAAACGCAGAGAGCAATTTGTTAAATAGTTTGGATTTTTTAAAAATTTTCTTACGATTGTTTCGAATAAAATAAATTTTAAAAAGTATGTTTTTTGCGAAAAAAAAATTTTCAATTTTTTAAGATTAAATTACCATCTAAATAAGCGTCTCCGGCGTGAATCACGAATTCGTGTCGTATCTTGTTGATTTCGGCGTCGAAAGACGGAGGGGAACGGGAGGAGGCGCATATGAAAATTGAAATTATTATTCTTTTTTGCCATTTGAAACACGATGAAAGTAATTTTTTTTCAAATTTTTGATGCGTTTTTTTTTTCACCTTTAAACACATAAATGTATAGTTTGAGGGGAGGGGGGATAACCCCCGTATTTATTTATTTTTTTCTGATCTGATATTTAAAATGAACATGAGCACGTGAAAATTACTGAGAGGTCCAGGCTGTTGTCGATCTACCAATTTTTTTAAATTGTACAAAATTTCAAAAAATTGAAAGCCCTCTAGTTCCTCTAACTCATTTAAATTGCGTCGCTCACTTAATTTTGATTTTATATAATTCGGTTAAAAAATTCTCAGCCGATTTTTCGTGATAATTTTCTGCTTCGGTGTTTCCTTTATTTAAATCTTTCGAGGGTGATTTTTTTCCATTTTTTTATCCTTTTTGGGTCGCTCACTGGGTTAAATTTATTACGGTTTGTAATTCTTCGGTTAGATAAATCTCGTTCTCCGAAATGCCAAAGAAGATATTTAGGTCGCGAAAAAGTGAAAAAAAAAATGAAGGGATGAGGAGATATTTTAATAACGTCTCTGCGGTGCTTGAAAAGAGAAAAAAGCACATCTCGAGAAAGTTTCTTTTTTTTTCGAGTTTATCATTAATCTTTACAACGAAGGTACAATTATCATCGGGAGGAATTTTCGACGTTTCGGAATCGCGTTTTTAGGTTGAATAATTCGTCAGCGAGCCGCCATTTTGAATTTTTTCCTCGTTTTTCGGTCCGAAAAATCGAAAGAAAGAGTAGAAATGTTGACACGTGAAACACGTGGATTTTGGACGAGAGAAATGGCTTTTTGTGGGGGCTCGTGATGCGATTGTAAATTTGGCAACGTTGTAATTCGATGGTGAAAAATGTTATAATAAATTTAATTTTAAAATATTTTTTTTTAACATAAAAGTTTTTATTTAAAAATTTTTTTAAATACATTTTTTTTAAAATTATATTGACTAAC
>QBDW01000619.1:0-112266 GCA_003261595.1 Maconellicoccus hirsutus | reverse complement strand
AACTCTTTATCAGAACACATATTTTTCCGATTTTTTATTTCTTGGATGATGAAATTCTTTTCTTTCTTCAAGCTGGTGGTGATTCCATCAATAATATCGTTAACATGACCATCTGTAGGATTAGCTGCTTCATTTGAAGAACAGGCGTCATTGGAGGGTTTTAAATTCTTGACAAACATGCACACTGCGTGTATATGTTTACACATATTGAAATGTATACAATTATCAAAACAGGAACAGACGTATTTGTGAATACATGCACGACAAAATGTACAAATCAGCTGACACTCGCAGGAATCTGCGTTTTTTTGAACAGTGTACATCATATTGCTATCGGAAGTGATCAAAAAAGTGTTCAAATCCTCTTTGTCTGGAAGAGTAACCTGAACAGTCTGCCAAAACGTGTGCCTCTTTCGTAAAATTCTCAATTTTCCGGATACTTTTCCCTTAATCAACACAGTCATTCGATCAAATAGTTTATCCTTCAAAAACTGAACCAAATAATGAATACCTAGGTCCAAGCGACCTAGTTTTTCACCTTTGAAATATAGGTATTTTATGGTACGATGCATTCTTTCAATACTCATATTCGTATTGATACCAGTGTTATTCCAGTAACAATAAGCCCAAGTATCTTGAATTTCGACATAATTATTAGTGAAATAAGTTATAAAATCAGCGCAGTCTTCATCTTCTTCAAACGACTTGACAGTATCCTCCAATAAAATCTGGAATTTATTCTCGTCAGTTTCATGCATTATGGCTTTCATCAGTTTCCCTAAATTCGATCGTTTTTCCTCAGGTTTAATTTTTTTCAAATGCTTTGACCATGCTTTATCAACATGCCAAGAGCAAAAGAGACGATATTGAACTGGGCCCATCACGTTTTCCCATGCATTGTACAGTTCCGCGGCCATATCACTCATAAATACTTTTGCCAGTATTTTTCCAACAGCAGCTGAAATAATTGAAAAAAATAATTCGAGTACTTGAGTATCTTTACGGTTTGAAATCATCATTGCGCAAGGGAATCCTTGATGAAGATGATCCATAACAACAATTGAGAATAATTCAAAATTATATCCGACACCATGTGTGCTATCCATTGATATGATATTTGTGCCATATTTTTGAAGAATTTCTCCTTGAGCAGCGTTCATCAAGATTAGAACAAAATCGTCTTTATTTAGAAATGGATATTTATCATTAAGCGAGTCTTGAGGTTTATAAAAACGAACAAACGAATTATTTTCTTTCCACAGAGTATCACAATATGAGTACTAGTGGGATCATGTTGATCTTTTTTATACTCTGCTCTTATGTTATGTTTCGTCGCAATATTATCAATATCTTGGACAGTGAGTAAATGTTCTCTTGTAATATTACCATCACAAGATTCACGAACGCTTCTTAGAATATCACGTTTAGGAACATTTTCAAGCAACTTTTTAGCGATTTCATTTTTTTTTGATGGCGAAATGCTCAGATGGGGAAGTTCGTTTTCAGGATCGTGACCATGACCAACATGAGTCTTCACAAATTTAACACAAATGCGCCCATCTTCACGTTTTGTGTAATGCATACTGGCAGGACAAACGCCATCAATTTTCTTTGATCCATTTATTTTAATATGCCGTATACCTTTAGAATTTGAATGAAAAACACCGGATCGATGACAAACATATTTTCTGATTGTTCTGTTTTTTCTTGTAACACGTAGATTAAATCTCGAAAAAGAGCTCTTTTCAATCTGTTTTTTCCATTTAAGAAAAGATTTTTCATCCGCGAAATTGTAGCATTTCTCTTCAATTTTGATAGCATGTTGATGAAAAAGATGATCACTTAGATGAGAAATGTTGATTACCAGTTTACACTCCGGACATTTTTGATCAACTTTTGCTTTGGATTTTGAGGACGAAGACTGATGATTTGCACTCCAATGTTTCGTGAACGACCACCGATTTCGAAATCGCTTCTGGCATTTATCGCATATGTAAAGGTTCTCATTCTCATTACGCTTTTTATTCTGGAATGAAAAGTTCGTCGATTATTATTTAATTTATTGAAGCACAATTATTACTCAAAAAATCGAGGATTAACAACTGAGAGAATTAGGTTACTTACTTTTGCATGAACAGTTTCATAATGTCTTTTTAAGGTGAATTGGCGAGAAAAGGTTTTCTCGCATACATCGCATTTATTCATTTTTTATTTAAACTGACGGTAACATAATATTAATTTCAAACACCAATTTCAAACACCGGTAGATGGTAAAATTACTGATAACGAAATACGCTTCGTGTAATACAGACGTACGCAACCGAAACCTCCCGAGCACGAAAAATCGAGTTGGAGTTTAACGATAAGTTCACTGTATCTACTACAGGTCATTCGGAAACGGAAATTCGGATGCAGATACAGCTGATTCGAAATACTCGTTAGTTTTTTCGAAACTGGTTGCAGGTTGTCTATTAGGCTTGTAATTTGATTAATTTTGATTTCTACCTGCTTTTTATTATCCATTTTTCACACATATCTTTGAAATCAATTCTCCGAAAATGGTAAGTTGGCTTAAATTTTCCACACGTTTTTTTTTTACCTTAAGGTACCAATAATTCGATAATTCTCGATTAATTTCGTTTCGTAGAGCGAAACAAGGTTTAATTTCGACTCAGCTCCTTGGGATCTTAGCACGTTCAAAGGCCGGCTGAAGTATTTCTTGTGGGTGACAGATCCACGCCTCTGCCTCGCCGACGACAAAACGTTGGATGAAGCCAAAAACCTGAGAAACTTATGGAGGTTCGGATGAAAGTTAGGGTTCTAATCGTGAATGAATTTACTCATCTGAATCATCGCAGAACTGGTCAAGAACCCAAAGATGTAAAACTCGAGCAAGTAATGAGAGCCAAACAACTGTACGAAAGTGCCTTTCATCCAGATACCGGAGAAAAACAGAATTTATTTGGTAGAATGTGTTTTCAAGTTCCCGGCGGAATGGTCATCACCGGTGTTATGTTATCGTTTTACAAGTAAATCAAACGAAAGTTTTTATTTATTTGTAGTTAAATTTTAAGCATATGTTTTTATTTTCGTCTCAATACGTATTTTATTTTCAGTTTATTGCGAAGATTAGGTTTTTGAAAATCAAGTAAATCGATTTAAGAAAATAGTATTTTCTAACTCGTTGTTTTCCAAATCTAACCGAAATCATTATTTTCAGCATGTTATTTTTGCGGTGTTAATTTTATTCGCATGATTTTTAAAACGAAATCGCATGAAATTGCAGTTTTTTTCTCGTGAAATGCGGCGACGACGCTGATATTGCGAAAAAAGCAGTAACATTATTTATATACGATTTTTTATAGGACTACAACAGCCGTTGTATTTTGGCAATGGGTTAATCAATCATTCAACGCATTAGTCAACTACACGAACCGAAATGCCAATTCGCCTTTGACCAATACCCAAATGGGAATAGCCTACGGATCAGCAACCGTCGCAGCTTGTATAACCGCCATAAAATTTAAATCCTTTTTAGCCAAACAAACTGGTCCATTTCTACAAGTAAATTTTTTCATATCTCGTCCTCTCGACGAACCGAACATTTTTAATAAATTCGTGAATCGTCCAGCGTTACGTGCCGTTCGCCGCAGTAGCTGCTGCCAACTTTGTTAACATTCCTTTGATGAGGCAAAATGAAATAACCATGGGCGTGGATGTTCTTGACGAGAACGGCAATAAAGTTGGAACGTCTCGAGTACGTATCGTGAGACAGTGAAGTTCTTCACGCGATTACCACTTATCGCATATTCTCTTTAGGTCGCTGCTGTGAAAGGAATCAGTCAAGTTGTACTTTCTCGTATCATTATGTGTGCTCCTGGAATGCGTGAGTAATTTCTGGATGATAAATTGCGTAATTCGAGGAAAATTCACGATTTTCTTCCCTCTGTTAGTTTTATTGCCCGTCGTTATGCAGAAATTATGTAATAATAGCCAATGGATACGCAGAAATGGCTGGTTTCACGCTCCTTTCCAGACAGTCGGCGTTGGTTGTTTGTATGTTTTTTAACCTTCAACGATAAGCGTTCTTTTTTTGGTCGTTTTACTAAATGTTGCATTGTTTTAGCTTATTGGCCATGGTACCTACGGCGTGCGCGATTTTCCCGCAATTAAGGTAAAAACGTAAAAAGAATATCAACGAAAATATGCTTGGAATTAATTGAAATTGTTTTTTCACCATTTTACCGCTTTTTTAGTTCCATTCGAGTTTCAACGTTGGAAAAACTCGAACCGCGGTGCTACGAAGAAATCAAGAATTCGTGTAAAGGAAATCCACCCGAGTTAGTTTACTCGAACAAAGGATTGTAAATAGTTACCACGTTGAAATGTTTCGCTTTGTAATCTACAATCAGTTTTGTCATAAATATTTGCTTATCTTTAAGGTAGTCTACTACGTACGCCGTGTATTATTTGGTATTACTAATTGTTAAATCAAGATTACCCGAACCTCAGGGAGTTCTTATAAATTATAATCTCGTGTCTTCCTCGTAAAACATTATGTTCGCCTTGTTTTGTCATGATTTTTATTCGGCTCGGCCGCATGATTGAATTGAGAATCTCCCTAAGTGTGAAATCTAGTCAGTTAAGGAAAATTTGTTTGAATTGTTCGTTGACTTTTTTGATCACTCGCTGTAAAATGTATTCACGTTAGTATTTCGATGTAATATGCTTTTTATTCTTTAAGAAATGTTTTTCTTTTTCAACAGGACAATAATTTTTAGAGTTGAATTTGTTTTTATTTTATTACAAATTGTCGCACAACGAATAAAAATACTCCATTTTGTGGTCTTTATTTTCAATTAAACTTCATGAAAATATGCCTCGTTCTTCGTGTTCAAATTGAACGATATGAAAATGAAGAAATTTTGAACGCGAATGTTTCCATGGTCTTATTACCATATTAATCCACTGAAAATGACCTGGTTGTAATGCAAGTATTATTCAAATAAAACAAATCCAGAGTCTGAAAATAATTTGATGGCCGTTTCGTATCGCCTACTTATAACACGACTCCCAGACTCCTCCTCCCCCCTCACCCTAGATCTACCTGTACCTATTCCTCTGAGAGGCATTTATAATTTATTTGTAAACTTGAATAACGTAAACAGGGACGCATGAAAATTATTTAACGATCTACGACGATATGTAATTATTTTTTTTATTTTCAGAACCGGCTCTTACCTTTTCCTGAGACGTTCTCATTTGAACCAGAGACAAAAAATCCTTCTTGAATACGACACGTGTAAGTGATTAATTTCAATTATTTATTCTAATTTCATTAGCGGTCATCATTCTTTCGATTCATTGGTTTTTACCGCTTTTATACCAAATCATAAGAAAATATTTCATTTTCGAAACTGAAAATTACATTTTAGAATGGAGAAATCTCCGGAATTGAACCGATTAGAAATTCATTTTTAAAACGTTCGTACTGGACGAATATTATTAAAATATTCGTATTTCGTGGAATTCGTCCGTTGGATTTTACGACTTGAAAAACCCAATAATCTGACGAGCGAGTTACAAAGCTACGAATTTTAAACAAAACTTCAAATTTCACCAAGAATTCATCAACGCGTGAAAAATATTTTTAAATGAACAGTTTATTTTCGATCGAAAAATTAATATTAAAAACATAATAATAACGCTAATCGCTACGAACGAAATATCGTAACCTTATTTACATAACTCTGTTGTAATCTACAGTACAAGGAAAAGAAGTAAACTCTGGGTAACATTTTGTGCTTCAATATTCTTCAACATTGACGAACCCTCGTCCAAACATGTCTCGAACATTGGTTTTTTCCCGTAGGAAAAAACAAACTTTTGGAAAACTGAGAAAATTTAAAACCTCGGAAAAATTATGTTTAACAACGTTGACTAGTTAAAATATTAACCTAGGTACTGATTACACGTATTATTTAAGCACAGACTTATGTGAAATGTATTCACATAACATTATAAAAACTACTTTCATAAAACTACTATTTGTTTCGATGTGAAATTACAGGGTAAATTATTTACAGAATGAACGTGACTTTATGTACAACTGTGCCAATAAGCAATTAGTGAAAAAAAAACTGAATCAAGCCTTCACGAACGATATAATTGTATAAATAATAAAAATAATAAAAATCACAAAATTCAATTTCGCTTTTGCGAATATATTCGTTTGGTGAAATTTCCAAACACGTATTCGCGTAAATAAATGCTCATCCACAACGTAAAACAGACAGTTATCTTCCAACTTATAGAAAACCTTCTTCTAGACTATCACTACCTCTCTCGATTTATACCTTTTGTTCGAAGTATCATTACAAGAATTACACTTATTAGATAACAAGTAAAAAATAACGATGTAATAAGAATCTATTTTTTTTTTAAATCGATTAAGATTTCAAACAAATCTTTACTCGGTAAAATCATCGATGGAATTAGTCAACCTTCACGACGCTGTAAATTTTCCGAATGAACCAGAAACAAGCGAAGAATCCCATACAGCCTGCAAAATAATAATGTCAATCGACGTCGATACGAGGCGACGCTTATTTCGTACGTATCTGTGACGCTTATTTTTCGTCGTCATTCGACACGTTACGCGGGCTGAGGAATATTTAAATGATACCTGTCAGCAGGAAGAACAGAAAGACCATTATGAACGTATATCCGAAATACAACAACGTAGATGCGGCGTAATTTATATTCATTCTGGCGTTGAAATAATGCACGCAATATACCAAGAAATATACGGCCGTGAATCCGCTCGTCAAGAAGCTGCGCCACCACCAATTATAATCCTAAGAAAATGGGAAACAATTTGTACATAGTTCTGGACGAAATTCCATCGAAGAAGTTTGCAACGTACTTCGGCGCATAGATGAAAGTAACATAATAGAATCGTTGTTTCGGAACAAGTTATGATCAAAATGACGAATACCAGGAACAAGAATCCGAACATGTAATAAATTTGATGAGACCTGGCAATGAAAATAGAATATTGGGAAACGTTTGACTAATACGTTGAAAAATAAATCAGCCATTTTCGTTTGAACGCTCGATTATACGGAATTGCTCACCAAATGCTGCTCATTATGAAATAAAGTTGTATGAAAATACACCCGAAAGGTAAAACACCTCCCATGACAATGCCCGGAATCGGCTGAGTATAGAAACTCTGTTCGGGAATTTGTCTAGGTATTTGGTTGGTTCTAACAGGATGTTGAATAGCCTACGAAAAAAATCTTTCATTTTCAACGCATTTCATCGGGAATTTCGTGATTTCGTGACACGAACCCTTTTACGGAATCCAAATACGGATCCTACAAAAGTAAGCGGTAATGAGATACAACACCATAGCGACACCAACGCCAACAATGTCGAGAATGGAACAGCAGCAGAGCTCTCTTCAGCCCATAATAATAAATTAAGACAGAAGAACGTAGAGAATATGATCCTGTAAAATTAGAAAATCAAAATATTATCGGTAATGGTAAATAAACGATTACGGGATAAGATAACCATTTTTTTTTTAAATGTTTCCTATCTGAACTGATAAAGTAGTCGATATATGCGGAATATAACTGATAATTGAATTTCCGCTTTAGCTGGATTTTTCATCGTGTTATATGTATGAAAAAGAAAAAATCGCTACGGCTTTTATTGTTATTTACCAGAAAAAAAGAAAGAATTTCCGAGTACGTTGCACTTTACAATAAGGGAATTTTTTTCTCTGTTTTTGCAATGCAACGATATTATGATTGTAACAAGAGAAAATAGAAGAGCGTACCCAGGACATAACGAAGCGGTCAATAATATATTCGTTTTCCATTTCTCTCCGCCGAAGCTTTTATAAATTCTAGCCGATACATATCCGGCAGCTGCTCCGGAAAATACGAATAAAATCAAGGCGCATGTCATCAACGATCCTCGATTAGCCGGCGACAGAAAACCGAAACAGGCGAAAACTATGAACAAAAATTGTACAAAGATAACAAATATAACGTCGCAACCTTGGTTAATTCCATTTGAAACGACATTGCCTGACAAATAGTACTGTTATCGTAATCCTGACGATAAGATCTAACGTACTTAACGTAATCACAGTCATGCACAAAACTTGAACTCCAGAGCCAAGAAACACCGATAAAAGCATTCCTTTTCTTGGCGGCCTGAACACATCACCGTGGACCAATTTCCAGCCAAATTCTTCTTGTACGTCTTCGCCGCTATCGATCTTAAAACTCGAAATCTTAGTAATTGGGCTGGTGGAAATTCGATGCATAAAGCAGCGTTCATAACGTACTTGGTTATATCTGGCGATATCTTTGTGTAGCGTACGTAGAATGATCATAGCCACCATTCCGGATAGGAAGAACACGATCATTAAGGAATTTAAAATACTGAACCATTGGATATTCGTTTGGGGAGAAATTTCCAGTATGTAATCCCATCTCGAAGACCATTTGACGGTGTTATTTTTCTAATCGACATTTGATTCGTTTAAAAAAAAGATAAATTTACGAACGAGGATATTCTGAAAACAAATCGTTCTACCTCGAAAGTTACGCTGTAAGAGTATGTAACGTCGATCGGTTCTGTTAATTTCTCTTTCTCGAAACTCATCGGTTCTGCACTATTGTCGCAACTTGGTTTATCTTTATTTTTATGTTTGATACTACGAGGAGTAATCTTGATAGCTAGTGAAAAAAACGAAGGTAAAAATTCGACTACCAGTATATAAACGAAGAACGACGCGTCAGCAACATTTACCAATTATACGGCCTCCTTTTTCTTGAAAAGAACTTCCCCATTCTTCGTTCTCTCCACTGTGATAGATAATTTTCAAATCAACGTGATTGAATAAATAATAACGTCCTTCTTTAGCTTCAGTTTCCTACGAAAAAAAAGTTGAATTACTTAATCGGAATATGGATTAAATAATATTGCGCAAATAAACCGTACGCCAACTAAAGCCCGACACGCGTCATCCATTCCGGCAACTCCGGTCATGAAACAACCCATCGGAAATCCGGTATTACAGTACGTGACACCTTCGCCAACCAAGTAGCACCAAGTTACCGGTAAATTATCTGCAAAGTACTAGTTTTAAATGGCGAAAGATTACGGGAATTTGAAATGTCATACCGATGATCCAGTGATGTTGATAATTCAAACTCATCCCTCTCTTTAAAAATAATAATTTCAGATCAGAAATTGCATCGTTTGGTTTGTACGTTTTTGTACATAATCGCTCACATGATTTGTTTTCCAAAAATGAAATCTAAAGTAGTATACGATTAGTTTGAGTTATTATTCATTCGATTAATATAGACAAGTGTTTAATACTTTATAAGGCGATGGTCGGATACGTTCACCGAATAGAACTTGTCCGAGATTTTCCACAGGAGATGAGCTTTCATCGGATGTGCAAAAATCGAAACTAAAAAAAGAAGTAGTTACTGTTGTAATCTAGCGATGCTTGTTTAAATCTCAATGCGGTTGCATGTTTTGTGAAATACGCCTCGAGAACAAGCTTATACGATTAATATGGAACAAGTTTATTTGATGATTCACTTACTGATGATACTCGTAAGGCATTACCAATTCGTCGGTGTTTAGCCTGTTTACATAAAGTTGAACGTCGGACTGTAAAAGATGGAAAAGATTACGTTTCGTGGGTAATTTGGACAAGATTATTACCAAGTAATGAGCGAGCGTACGTTACGGAAAATTGTATAGTACACTTACCTTGCATGACTGAGTAGCCTCGTCAGCCTTACAATAATTCACTGGAGCTAAACCGGGCAGATAAAACCCGTAAGTTGATGAAATAAGAATACAGCAACACAGCGTCGATATGAACACGAACATTTTAAAAGTTCACACAAATAAACTATTCAATCGAGATGTAATCCGTTTGACGAATTATAAAAGAAATTAATAATATAACAGTAATATTTTAATTATTAACTTACATTTTATCACATCTGTTTACGTAGCTCATTACTATCAAAAAAATTATTTCATTTCGTTCATTTCGGAATCGTCTAATCTCGATTTTTGTTCCAAGTTTGAAAGCACTACAGGCCATGAGGCCATTTGCGATTATTATGACGTCATCGTAAAAATTGAATTTAGCGCATGCGCCAATGCGACTCGTTAAAAAACAGGAAATTTTAATCAATGTTGCGGGTAAATTTCAGTCTAAAAATTGTACCACCGCAAAGATGAGAAGAATTTCACTGATTTGTATGGTTTTGATAAAAATTATGAGTTGTGACAGTTCTGACTTGTAGAAATTTGTTTCCAACATAATTATTTATAATTATTTGTAAATACCATCGTTTCGTTTATGTGGAATTAAAACGTATTAAATTATCCGTCCGCCACGATTACTATTCCATTGGAGTAAGCTTATTCGTTTTAAATATAGAATTCAGAAACAACTACCTCTCAACATCTTGCATTCCTCGAGCATCTGTAACCTCACAGTGTTACTAAATTTGCCATTAAATGGTAAGCCAAGTTATTTATCTCATGTTTAAATATAAGTTGCTTGAATTCAATTAAAAAAACCCACTGATAGTACGAATTTATGTGACGGAAAAACTCCTTATCTCTGCTTCTGCGATAATACTCTTTCCATCGCTCTCACACACAAAACACGATTGTGTCAGTTGATATAAATCTGTGTGTTTTTTATACATCTGTTCCCGGCTGCGTTGAAATTTGATTGACAATCATGTTGCAGGAGAACGAATCTGAAATCGATTTGTACGGAGATGAAAGTACTTCGAAAGTAAGTACCTAAATGTTTTTGCGTTGGGATCAGTATTTATTGTAGACTGATTATCTGTATTGTGTCGTTTTTGAAGTCTGGAAAGTCAGAAAACGTGGATTTGTCCGATAACTCTCTCAATGTGGTCATATCAGATGCCCTCAGTGAGAAAGATCGCGTCAGATTCACTGTTAATACCAAGGTAATGCTTCCTTTAATTGCTAGAGTTAAGTGCTTCATGAAGCGTAATTACATTTGTTTTTTTGTTTTTCTATTGATTAGACAACTCTGCCGGATTTTCAAAAATCTGAATTCTCGGTAGTCCGACAACACGAAGAATTTATTTGGTTACATGATCGATTCGAGGAGAACGAAGAATATGCCGGTTACATCGTTAGTATTAGTTAATGAATTAGGGTTGTTAAAAAAAAAGTGCTGTTATGAATTTAACTCGAATATATTTTGTAGATTCCCCCGGCTCCTCCTAAACCGGATTTCGACGCGAGTCGTGAGAAATTACAGAAATTAGGCGAAAGCGAAGGTACAATGACTCGTGAAGAATATAATAAAATGAAACAAGAACTTGAAGCGTAAGTTCAACTAGAAGTGAAATCATTTTGGAGTTCTTGTTGATCGTATCTTTTGCGTTTATCATAGAGAATACCTCGCAATATTCAAGAAAACTGTCGCGATGCACGAAAACTTCCTGACGCGTCTAGCCAGGCATCCGGTCTTTCGTAATGATCATAATTTCAAAGTTTTCCTGGAGTACGAAAAAGATCTTTCGGTTAGATCGAAAAATAAAATGGAAATTTGGGAGGTTAGTTACGTCGTTACTATGTCCTTCTGAAATGAGGAGCTAACTTTTTTTACAACTTTCTATAGGGTTTAGTAAAATCAATATCGAAAACTACCGACGAGTATTTACTTACTGCTACGATGAAAGATGTAAATGATTTTTTCGAACAGCAGAAAACCTTTCTTGTTACTTATTACGGTCATCTCAAAGAAGCTACCACCAAAGCTGATAGAATGACTTCCAAACACAAAGGTTAAAAAGCGAATATCGTTTCCGCGACGCTGTAATTTTATGATTTATGCTAAAAATTGAATTTTCGAGTGTAGAAGTCGCCGATTCGTACATAAAAATCTCCAGCGGGCTGGTTCAACTGGCTACAATCGACCATAAAGATTTAGATAGGTTTTTGAACAAGATCGCCGAAGCTTTGGAAAAAGCTAGAGTAAGAACTTGCGTTTTTTTTATTATTCATCGCTCGTGTCGAGTTTTTCTGAACTTTCGCATTCATAGAAAATAGAAGGTAGATTCGCATCGGACGAAGATTTAAAATTATCTGATACACTGCGGTACTGCATGGGCGATACATTTGCCGCTAAACGATTACTGTATCGAAGACTACGTTGCCTTGCCAATTACGAAAGTGCGAATCGCAATTTGGAGAAATCTCGAGCCAAAAATAGAGACGTTCAACACGTAAGTGGAATTAACAACTTCGGCACGCGGTAAATTTGCTTCGGTGTTGGTTGGTTAATTTGTCGTCGAACGTGAAAATGTTTCGTATTAACGACACTTAAAATGTTTTCTAAGAATATCCTGTGGTTTAAGCGTATGCTAATGCTAACACGATTTGAATTCATTTATCGAAATCGGTGCGAGGGCGGGGTTCCCGTGGGATATCAAATAACAATCTGTGAATTAACCAATCCTGTGTGCTATGGCGCGATTAACATTGTATATTCTTTCTTTGTTTGCCTTTTCGTGTGTTTCATGCTACGTAGGCTCAAGAAGTAACAGAAGTAAGTACAATTTAGTAATTTTCTGTATCGCACTTTTGTGCTTCGCTTCATTTCACTTTTAAGGACTTTCCACTAATTATGGTGGGTTTATCTAGGCGCATTGTTTATTTTTGTTGGGAGGGGGAGGAGGAGAAAAGAGAATAATTTCGTCTTTTTTCGCTTCGAATGACTCACCGTTGTTAGTGGTAACCATAAGTAGGTAGGTAATTGATAATTTAATGAAAGATTTACTATAAATTTCGTAGGCGGAAAATGCTCAGCAACAAGCTTGCGAAAAATTTGAAACCATGTCTGATAAAGGAAAAGAAGGTACTGATAAGTTTATTTGAAAAAGGCTTCAGCCCATTAAACTTTGTGAATCGGCCCTCGACACGAATTTTTGTTTCTACAGCAAAAATCGATAAAGCGAATGAAAATGATTTGGAAAACATCTCCAATTTCCGGTCTTTATCGATTTTTTACCAATGAAAAAAATTTTCGCGTCAAGGGACTATTCAATAAGCTTAACAGGTTGGGCCCTTTTCTTTCATTTTTTTCGCCACTCATGATTATTTACGTGCTTGCAGAATTGATAGATTACAAAAATCGTCGAGTAGAAATGTTTCGTAAGAATTTAGTCGATCTGGCCGAATGGGAGATTAAACATGCACAGGTAAGCTACGTAAAATCACGAATCATATTCAAAATAATGAATAACAAAAAGGTTTTTAAATTCTCACATTTTTATTATTTTTTTCCAGTCTCAAATTCAAATGTTGAACAATTATATCACCGCCTTGAAGCAAGACGAAGAACTAAAAAGTCCCGTAACGTAGTTTTTCTGAGTTCATTTCAAGGTGCGAACTCGATGCTACTCTTGTCTTTACGTATCATCTATTCATCCTCCGAGATTATACTATAATTTTAACCAACATTTTATACTATATTATACTTAAAAGTATATTGCGTATCAGAGATATCAAAAATCCTTTTTTCTTAGGAATATAATTCTACGTATTATGTATTAATTTTGTATTCAATTTGAAAATTTTATTGTAATTTATTATATTTTTTATCATAGATGAATTTTACATTTTTACTTATTTGTTACCTCGTATCAGATAAAAATAGTTGTTTTCTTGTTTTGTTACATTCCGCGTTTATTTGTCGTTTTCATTTTTCTTTAATCGATTTTTAAAAATAATTTTCGTGCATTATTACGACATAATTTCCATTATTTATAAAATACATTATCCTATTTTGTCGATTCGTAATTTTTAATGTTGGCAATTTGTTGTTTGTGATGAACGATGCAGATAATACGCAATTTTTACCTAAATAAGGTTTTCTTTTTCCGTAAATTCTTGCAGCATTTTATTACGAGTAATACGACGATTAAAGATAAGATGAATATGATAGCGAGACCTGCGAATTAAATTAATTACGTGTATGATCATGACGAATACGTTTCGTTTGAAATATAGGGTGTCCGTGATAGTCGGGGAGCCCGCATAGAAGGGAACAGCACCCCCTGCCGATTTGACGGGACATGTTTTTTTTGAAGAGTGAGTCCTAAGGAACATATTACAGTGAAAATCAAAAAAAATAAAGTGAGGGCAATTTACAAAATGGCGGACTTTTTAATTGACAGGTGAGCGTTGTGGCTTCTTGGGGGGAGGGGGGAGGATGTACAAAAAAATTGATAACAACTGAAAATGTTCCTCATAAAATTTCCTACATATTGAATTATTAACATTATTCACGTAGAATGTAACGTTGTCGAGAAAAACGCTAGTAAACTTTACCATAATATGTTTGCTCCATAACTGACAAAAATGAGTGATTTTTCACTTTTTTGCCCATAACTAAAGATGTAATAAGTTTACGGAAAAAATGGTAACAACTAAAAATGTTCCTCGTCAAATTTCTCACAAATTATCATACGAACGGTTTTAAAAACGTGCTTAAAGTCAATTTGAACAGCTTTTACGGAAAATTGGCCAATTTATGGTAAAGTCTACTCGCATTTTTCTCGTCAACGTTACATTCTACGTGAATAATGTTAATAACTCAATTTGCAGGAAATTTTATGAACAACATTTTTAGTTATTATCAATTTTTTTGTACACCCACTTTTTCATCCCCTAAAAGCCACATAATGAAACATCGCTCGCCTGCCAATCAAACAGGGCGCTATTTTGTAAGTTGCCCCCACTTTATTTTTTTGATTTTCACTTTACGTACATTCCCTAGGACTCTCTCTTCAAAAAAAAAACATGTCCCGTTAAATCGGCAGGGGAGTGCCGTTCCCTTTATGAGGATGTAAGAAACATGAGGTATCTGGGTAGTGGGTATCTCTGACGAGATTACGATTCAAATACCTCGTTGAAGTTTCCATTCCTTGACGAGGACACCCTGCAAAGTACGGGGCATATTTACCAAATATAACGATGGGTATTGTGTAAGTTAAATCAAATATCGAGACGGTGGAGCAATAACTATCCCAGTTGTCGACTATCAAGTCGCTGGTAATTTTGACGAACTGGCTGAAATTGCAGATTGGCTCGCATTGAGGTATCGGTAGCACGTACAACGAATCTGTGGTGGCGTTTTTGTACGATACCTGAAAGTAATGTCAAGTGAAGAACGTGATTTTTCACGAATACCACTTCGCCGGGTCATCGAGGGTAGGGTTATGTAATATGTACTCACAGTGACGATGAATTCATTCTGCTTATAACGTAGATCGAATATCAGAGCCGAAGCGTCAGGCGGAATGGTTGAATTATAAACACCTAAAGTTTTCATTATAAATCCCATACCAAACACGTCACCGGAGTAAAGATGTAGAGTTTGTGTAAACGAAGACGAAGAATTCGCGCTGCGAATTTTACTGGTCATGTTGTTGACGATGTTTTGGAAAAATGGGCCTGAAATTTGAACGGAGATATGAACCGAGCGATGACTCGGTTCGGGACGTTGGACGTTACATACCGGTTTTGATTTTTTGTAAATCTCTCGTTGACACGGCGTATTCGATGTATTGTTGCGCCAATGACATCATCTTATCTGGATATACAGTTCTTGTCCAGATTGGTAAAGGGAGGTGACGCTCTTCCTAGAAGAATCGAGAGTGTAAGGATGTAAGATAACTTGCATGTTCGTACGTCTCTGTCGTACTTACTTCGGCCTTTAAATCTTGATAGTAGAAGAAAATTGTCTGTAAATCGTTCACGAGGTTGTCTTTGGTCAAATTGGTTCCAGTATTATTACCGATGTAGTTTATAGTAGCGCTATTATTTTTGTAAAATTCCACCCAATTCGGAGAACCATTCAGGTCCTTTATTTGAAGATAGTATTGTTGGCAAGATTTCGACATGAGTATCATCTGCAAATTAAGATAACACTTGGAATTTATAATCTTATGCTGAAATTGCATCGTTTGCGTCGTCGTCGTACGTTATCTTCGTCGGTGGAAGTAGATCGCACCGGGACAGGTTGCCAGGTCATCGAAGGATTCCATACTTGATTGTCGACCGGTGGGAATAACCCTGCGGCCACAATTTCGGCGCTCATCAAAGCGATGTCTGTTGCGCCACTGTCAATCGAGATCAACGTGGAGTTGTATTGGAAACCTATCAGCGATTTGTATCTTCGTTGAAGCCATCTTCCGAGCTCGTATAGTTGTCTTTTGCCTTCCTATATGGAATCAGATGGATTCTAGAATCTAGATAGGTATTGGTATGGTAACAAAGTATTATTTGTAGCAGATACCTACGTTGGTCAACTCGTTAATACCCTCAGGCCAGTATGTCGCGTTACCGTAAGGATCTTTCGGATACGGCTTCGGCGGCGTCGAAGACCCTGAAATGAAGTACTGCAACGAACAAATGATTAATCGTACGTTCTCATCTCGAGTAAACCTCGTCATTTGCCAACTTACCACAGACGAGTATATAATTTCACCGTATACGTCGGATACCAAATCATTGGCGACCGCTGAAAAGGAATAAGTCTCGTTCGAGTGTAACTTGGCCGCTGCTTCGATATACGTCAAGTTACCTTGCACTGCGCTACCATTCGCCGTCAAAGGAGTCGTACCGATGTAAGGTATCGGCAAAGTAGTGGTATTCCCCAACGGAATGCCACCAGCAATGGTCCCATTGGGTGTGAAATTCGCGCTAATGGGAATTGGTAAGGTTTGCTCAAACAAATCAGCCAACGAAGTATTATCGTTGGGAGGGCGATATAAAAACGAAGTGGGTGGTCGATCAGTGCCGTTTAAAGGAAAATAGAAATCTTCTCTTGGAATCGTATAGTTTCGCGAAGCATTGAAATTACCAGGCGTACCATCGGTGGTGTTTATCTTGTAAAGGTACATTGGTCGGGAGTCATTGTGCGTGGTGACTTCTTGCGCTCCCATTGTCGATAATAAGTCGCCTATGTCGGAGGATGCGTTCTTGGTTGCATCTTGGAATATTCGTTTTGCCAGCACGTCGATCGGATTTAACGAAGAATTGAATGCTTGCGAATGCGACGCGTTGATGGGAGGCCTGCTCAATGTCGTGTACGTCGAACTCCAAGGTGTCGGAGTTGTGATAACCGGTGCTTCGGTGGACATGTCCTCATTGGTTTCCGTATTTAACGTACTTGTCATATTCGACGCAGCGATTTGGAAAAACTGATTTAATAAATTCGAGTTATTGGCATCATTCAAAGGCATCAAGCTAGCAGGAGGTATATTGACGTAGATCTCTTGACCGTTATCGCTGGAAAGCGAATCGTTTATAGTGTTTAGGAAAATATCACCGTCGATGGCGCTCATATTCGCAGGAATGGTTAGCTTCATCAAGGTGAAATTTCTATCGCTCGGATATACTCGAAAGGTGTCTGGTAACTTGTAATATGCGTTTTTTGCCGAACTCGTCGCCGGAAACAGACCGCTGAAATTGTACGTAATCGGCGAACTACCGTCGTTCGAATTATTCAGCAGATTCGTAAACAAGTTGGTATAATTTTGCTGATATTCTAAAGGGTAAATTTGATGTATACTGGGAGCGACGCCCGACGATGTGGAGTTATACAACATTTGTGCCGTATCGTCGTACATCGATTGCAAATCGTGGTAATCGGCGATTAATCCGGTATTCGTGACCATGGGTTCTTTGATGTCATCGTCGTTATAAGCAAAAGGCGTCACGTCGAATTGTGAATCGACCAACGGAACATTCAAAGAAACTAACAGGCAATAAATGAAAATCCGTATTACCTCCTGTAGTCCGTAGATTCTCCTGAAATTGAAAATACATTTTTTTCAATACAAGTCTCAGTTTATTTACGAAAGTATCGTCACGAAAAACAAATTAGTCCTACCTCATTTTATAATCGAAATTTAAAGCTAATTTTAACAAAAAATTACGTAGTACTTGTGCAGTCACCGTGTACACTTTTGTGATACGTGTTAAACTTCCTTATCTTATTCAAGCTCAGTTTTAACGTTGTCCGTGATTTCCATTTGTTATTTTTACTATCCACCTTGTTATCGTTTGTTTGGCATTTTTTGTTCGAGTTTTTAACGCGTTTGTGCCGTCTTTTTCGTATTATTACGTAACACGTTGTGGAATCGTAGCATAGGAAAACCTTGCGATGAGTCAGTGTTATCTCTTATGCTGATTTCTCTGAAAATTTATTTCTCCATTCAATGTCGTATAATTTTACCGCTGAATTTAACATGTTTGGTAATTTCTCAGTATTCTTTCGTTTAAACGTTTATTAAACCCGTAAAAATTCAACTTTTTAGATATTTTGTATGCAAAAGTTTACCTTAATTCCCTGAAAAAAATTTTTCATCAATTTTAATCTCAAGTTAACCCCTTATCCACAAAATATTCTTTCATAATAGATATTTTCAGGTAAAATTCAATAATAATATGTTTTTTAAAACAATTCGAAAAAATGTGAAAATACAAAAAATGTTTTTTCAATTCCTTACATACTTGTTATTTACATTTTTCACTCGAGATCCACCTCCTCCCCGTAAAAAGTCTCCTGCGAAAAATAACCTGCCCTTGTGTTGGTTTCGATAAGGAAGGAATTTGAGTAATGATCCCCGCACAGTTTTTTTATCGAATTTTCAATGATTTTGCCGTAAAAATGCGGATTTTTGTTACGAAACATAAAAAGTCTCTCAATTTTTTAAATTTGAACATCATCGTTGAAAGAAAATTGAAAATCTCACCCCCTTCCCCTAACAAAATTCTAGCGCTGACAATAACTTACACAAAAATTACAGAAATCAAAGATAAAATTCTCGAGATCGTGAATTGTATTGAAAATTGTCCAAATTTTTTTGATGGGAGATTTTCTCTTCTTTTTTTCAACAAAGATGCAAAAAAAATGCATTTGTATGATGCATTGGGAACATGAAGTCGATATACTGTATCTCTTCCGTACTTCTTAATCGGTTAATCATATCTACCTTCCTGCTAAAATACGAAGAACTAGTTGTTCGGTCGGTCTTAGGAAGGACGAGGGAAAGGGAGCAAACTTGAAACAGTGGTAACGAAAGAAAATCATCGTTCAACTAGACAAATACTATTATTTTTTAATTTTACAATATAAATCGTCGTAAAATTGCTTATTTCTCTCATAATTAAAATAAAGAGTCGTCGAAATTAAGAAAAAAACAACGAAAAACAGCATCAACGTCTGAACTGTAACAAAAAAAATTTATATACATATATTTGTTTTAAGTTTCTCGAAATTTCTCGAGCAAAATTATTCGAATTAAATTTACCAATATTGAATGGCCAAGCTGCTGGAAGATGTAGAGTCTCTTTAGTGATCTCAGCTTTGCATTCTTGTTCCCAGTCATCGGGAATAAATGGGCTCAAAATATCACTAAATTCCGACAAGGTGCAAAATGTATCACAATCTGGTAACTGAATAAGTATGGGAGGGGCTTCTGAATTGTTTCTGTACAATATCTGTAGGTATTGGAGAAAATGAAAAAAAATTGTTGATGTTTCTCTCTCTCTCTCTGTTACATTTGAAAAATATCCTGTATTCGTTCATCGTACCGTCACGTAATGTTCGGAATTTTTTTTCCTCAATTCGAACATCAAAGCTGAACCATAGGGGGGTAGGATTTCATTAGAAATGGCCAGTGTATTCATGACAGTTACGATAGTAGCGTCGTGACCGGAGTAAAAATGCATTTTTCGTTCCAAGTTCTCCTGAGCTTTATCGTTCATTTCGGTTTTAATGGATTTTAGAAATGGTCCTGCAGAAAAGTAAAGTCTTCTTGTTAGATTCTCGTTCGAACGCTTTTTCCAGACATTTAATCGCACCTGCTTTAATTCGTTTCATTTTCAACGAATAGGTACCGTAATCGAAAATTCTCAAAGCCAAATATTCCATAGGTTGTGGAAACACGTCTTCTGTCCAGTCTGGTAATGGCAGGCTATGCTGATCCTATAAAATGCCGGGTTTATCATACCACGTGTACGGATACCAGTGCTACGCCGTTCGGCTAATGATACCGCAACCAAAAGTACTCGCATGGGCGTATCTTGGAGAAATAGCATGCTCCAAGATTCCAACGGAAGCGACACAGAGTGAAACAATTTTTATTACTTTTTTCTCGAAACGGCGAGTTTCGATTTTTGTACGTTATTTTGTGCCTTGTTCCGCATTTTGTGAAAATCGACTTTTTCGACACCAAAAAAATCGCAAATTAATTTTGAAATTATTTTAAACAAAAAATATTACATGATTCGTAACCCAAAAATCGAAAGATTTTGTAAAAAAAATTGTTTAGATGATGAGTTTAAGCGCCCGCGCGTTAATCGATACTTCCCACTGTGCGGTAGCGCCTCGTTTACGGTTACGCGCGTTGCTGCCTTGTTACCACAGGCGTAACGCGGTGCCGCGCGCAACGATGAACGAAGCGCTACCGCGTAGTGGGAAGTTTCACCCAACGCGCGCGCACGGGTTTTGCGATTATTGACGACGACCTCGGGGAGGAAAAATTTTTAAAAAAATATATGACATCTAGGGGTCCAAAGTACATCGAAAAAATGAGTTTTGAAAATTATGCCAGTTGAGATGGGTACTTAAAAAAAAATTGTTCTAATTTGAATAAGTATTTCCTCAAATTTCTCCAAATTTTCGTCATTTTATCAACATCGCGAACAAAATAATTTAATGATAGCGTTTTTGTGAGACTCGGGGTGATTTTAAAGGAAAATGTTTGAAATAAAAATTGTTGGAAATTTGAAAAGGAACATGGATTTACAATTTTTTTGTTTTTTCTCTAATTTTGTCTTAATTTTACTACATTACTACGAAATCTATAAAATTCTTTGCAATATAAGCTTTTTTGTGGAGTTTGATAAAACTTTGGATAGCTCCTTTCCTCTTCCTCTAATCGAAGTTTACCCCTTTGGGAGGAGTCTGAAGGAGAAATTTCCTTCCCCTCTTGAGTCCGTGTCTATGGGACTTTAATTAATTCTAATCGTAATGTATTTCAATTCATATCGCATTAATAGTACATACGTTTGATAAGAAACGAAAGTGACATACTTGCACTACCAAAGAATCATAGATTTCCATCAACTTTAGGAAAGCGAATCCGATAAAATACTCGGAAAACATAATCCCCGTATTGACGCCCACGTAATTGAAAAATATCTCGTGTTTCTTGAACATTTCCTGGTATCTAGGAGCGTAATTAGCCGCAAATAGTTCTTGATTATAAGCTTCGCAGGCTCTGTACATTGCTATCATCTGATCAAAATGGCGAAAACGTACTTTTATTACATTTTACATCCAATACCCCCTCCCCCTAATAGAAAAACTCCTACGTTATCGTATTCCAAGGGAATGGAATGTATTGGAACAGGCTGCCACGTTATATTATTGCTATTCCAAAGTTCCGAAGCACTTGGAGGGTATAAACCAGCTAGAAAAGCTCCGGCGCTCATTAAAGTCCTATCGAAATCGGAACTTTGTACTAGTACATCTTCGTACGAGTACTTTTCGCCGATCAAATGCTCGTATCTTTTTCTAAACCATTTACCTACTCTGTATAACCTTTCTTTGCCAGTCTAAAAAATACCTCGTGAGTACTTTATTTTTAAAAATGCGGAAATTATTGTTCGCGCTTACATTGGTTAAATGACCATATCCTTGCGACCAAACGTAATTCTTGTACGGATCCAGTGGATAAGGAGCATAGGGAGTGCGATCTCCGTGTCTGAAGAGCTTTTTTGAAGTACGATTTCGTATTTAAAAATGATTTTAAAAATATTGCGTTTGAGAAACTTACCACTGAAGTGTGTATTACTTTGCCAAAAACATCTTCGAATTCGTCTGCAGTGTACTTTTCAAAATCCTCTTCGCATGTGTATCCGTTGATTGTGATTAATAAGACGATGAAGTAGGTTGGAAAAAAGTTCATTTTGCTAGTTTATGTAATACGATGGAAAATAAAAGTTGCATTTTTTTTTCAACAATAGACACGAACTCGTTTTGTAGCACGATTTTCAATACGTTTGACGTTGTTATCATCGAGGCGAGTATTTACTATGTATTTTCTTTCACGTTACGTAGGTCTTTATCGGTTTAACAACTCTGGTGTGTTGTAATGTGGCCAAAATGTCAATTGTTTTACTCCAAATACAAATTTTTTATTTAAAAAATTCTTTGGTTTTTCCGCAGAAGTGAAACAGTACTTAATAAGAACAATAAGGTGCATGTTTGAAGAAAATTAATTAAATGAAAAAAATATATTTATTTATGGTATACACATATTGAATTTTTTCCCCATAAAATTAGCAATTTATAAAAATGATGAAAATATTCATAGTTAATATTATTGCATTTGAAACTTTTTACACGTTTAATTTATTGGATAACAGAAAAAAAAATTTAATATCATTCAACGTTGCATACGTTATCGAAATTTCAAGCCTTAATTTACACACATAATTAAATCTACTTCATGATTGATTTTCAAATCAGTTGTTCATTAACGAAATATTGCTTCTTTTGTATTGGAACTTCCGTTTTCTATTATATAAACTTGGAAATATAAAGGAAGCATTTTCCATTTTCTCAATATTTGAGCATAGCGTGGCGTAGTTATGAATTACCTAAATAGTTAACCATCTTAGATACTTTTTCTTACAAAATCAAAACTTAACTTACTCTCTAGCAACACGTCCAACAATACACAGGCATCATCATGAGGAGCACGATATCGCAGATGACCAACGTCGGAAAAACATACTCTAACCACTGCCAAGACATTTTATATTCGGTGAGTTTTCGCGGTGCAAGAGATAAAACACAAAAGCTTTTGATTTAAGTACTTCGCGAGTTGTTCAATGTACGAATGATGATAATCGCGAAGCTGCTTGTTGTTATATACGAAAACGTGAGAATAGCTCGCGAGAATTTCATTTGAATCGGCGAAAATTAAATTTCATAGGAAAAAGAAATGATATCGTGTTATCATTTGATTTGTGAAATTTTCTAATGAAATGGTTGTATCAAGAAGAAAAACATCGACGCGATGATTCCTCGGAAAAATGAGCGAATTCTGAAAAAAATTGAACACGCGATAAATCGACTTTTTATCGAAAGGCATCAAGTACGCAGTCATTTTTGAAATTCTTAAAAACTTTTAAAACGTGCTTGCCAACTCGTTTCGAATGTTCCCAGATCTGGAAAAATTTCGCTCATTCACTAGAACTAATTAACAACTTGATAAAAAAATTAAAATAAAGGATTTTTTAGGTTGATGATTCGTAATGTTTTTTGTTTTATCGTAAATTAAAATAAACAAATGAATTTTTTTCAAACCTAAGGAACCTTTGAAATTGAAAAAACAAAATGTCCGTCTGTAACGGGTCATGTTCGTAAATAAAGTAATAAAAAGACGAAAAAGCACAAAAAATGATAAAAAAAAACAAAAAAAATTTTTTCTTCGACAGACGCAGGGATTGATCGGTCGACCATCGCGCGACTTCACCGTCTTTCTACTCGCTCATAAAGTGTGTCGCGCGACGGTATTTAATGATCGATCGATCCACCGATCATTGTGTTCATGCTCATTAACCTCTCCATATTTCGATTTTCTTATCTTGATTTCGAGCTATGTGTGATTAAAAAAAAACTTATTTGTGAATTTCTAGCAAAATTTGCATAAATTTAGTGTTTTACTTCTAACTTTGGGAAAAACTGCTTTTTCATTGAAGTTCATCGGAACTACGTAAAATTATTTGATTGTTGATGACAAATTCTCAATCACCAAATTACCCACTTCTTCTGCTTTCCAGAAGCCTAGGGGGAGCGCCTTAGACCTGGGTGCAGCCCTACCCCAGAGGCAGATACTTTTACTTGCCTAGTTTTTAAATAAAACTCGATTTAAACGCAGTTTATATTTATTTCATAAATGATTTACAATCTGCTTATTGAAAGTATTAGGTTAAAAAATATGTTTTGTAAAAAAAACAAGACTTCATGTGTAAAAGTAATTCCGACAAATCGTCAACAGAGTTATAAAAAAAGGAGGAGAAAATCTTATATAATTAATCAATTTAAAAAATTAACAATTAAAATTCGTCAGATTTAAAATAATTAGTACACGTTTACGTAACGATGGAAGTTATTCAAACTCATGCCTAACGTTCAGAACTCTGTCTCTAATTACCTCGTAACGAGAATACTGTTTTCTTCGTAAAATATGCCCTCTGATGATCGATGCCAGCAAAACTAACAGTAGAAAGACCACAACTATCAACACTGTGAAAATAATTTGATAGATTCGTTACAGGTATAACAAAAGATATTTTAATCAACTTTCGGATAATTCCAAGGTAATTTTTTCCATTAGTTAAAAATTTATGCGCGTGCGCGAGAAGTTGGTGATTGTTTTTTGTTTGTTTTTCATAAAAGTGCACGGAGCGGGGGGGATAGGAGCGTAGCCCCCAACTGCAAGTTCCGAAGGTAAAGCCCAAGGAACGAGGTTGGTGTTAGGGCCACGAAGCGGCCCAGGGGGCGAGCATTGATCTCCATGCTGTGATCACTCTTATTTATGTACTCGTATGTATGTTATATATATAGCTCTAATTGAGTCAGTTTTTTGGTTCTCTTATATGTGTGTAATTTGTTTAATGAATTTTTCTTCAATAGTAGAGAAGTACTTGGCCAGGTTTGAGAAAAGTCGAAAATGTAATAGCTTACGAGTAAGCACTTGGAAAGATTGTTGCGCATGCGTATAAAATTTTAACCAGTGGAAAAAATCGTCCTGGAATTATCCGTAAATAAAAATGCAAAAATACTACTAATCAGGCTTTCGAAATGCCCTCTAGCGAATTTTCATTTTCATCGGGAACCGTTTTTATTACTAACCAATCGATTGGAGGATACCGCCGTAACCCAGACTTCTGACGAAATTCACTTCACATTCGTCTTGCCAATTCTCCGGGATTAAATGTTGAGTCAATTTTTTGAAATTATCCAACGTACAGAAATAGCCGCATCCGGGAAGCTGCAAAAGGTATGGCTCTTCTGTGGTTGTGTTTTTATATAAAATCTATCAACAGAAGCGTTCAGTTAAGTTCAGGCTCCAGTTTATAATGTTTGTACATTGAGAACGTTGCAAAGGTTTATTTCATTTTACCGTCACGACGTAGTTGTCATTTTTTTGCCGCAATTCCAAAATAACAGACGTGCTATACGGAGGAGGTTGACCATTATAAATTTCCAAAGCTGTAAGTAACACCGAGATTGTGGTATCGTGACCGGAATAAAAATGGAATGTAGCGTTCAACTGGCCTCGAATTTTCATTTCCATCTCTTTTATCATGTTACCAATTAGGGGACCTTTGAAAGAAAAGTAACATTTGGGTGGTATTGAAGAAATTAGCATTCTCCCAATAGGATTCATGTAGTTACCAGCTTTAAGTCGGCGCATTTCCATGGAATAGGCTATATTGGAAAAGCTAGGAGCGCCGATTGATCTCAGTGGTTCAGGGTATACGGCTTTCGTCCACGACGGTAACGTCAAATTGTATAATTCCTGTAAATTTGAGAATAACAATCGCGTGAGATTTCGCCTGTATGACGTCATTTTTCTAATATTTCGAAATAATTTGTTCGTACGATAGATAATAAAATTACGGTTAGCTTAGCTTAGATCAAAGTTCTGGTCGATTTTTCAACAAATATTTTACGGGTCATTTTTTTCCTGTTTGATAAGTAAGACGCGGTAATTATGAAAGGAAGAGATTCGCTCGGCTTATTAGTACGATGTGAATTTTCAATCACGATGCTTAAAATTATCGTCGCTAGTTACCGTTTTGGTGGGCCTGACCCCTGAAGTCGCGAAGATTTGCTTTCGCGGGGAAAGGTTCGATATAAGCGATGGGAAAATTGATGGTCCTCTCGCAACAATTCAAACCTGTCATCATTTCACTCCAATTTCGATATTATTTCAGCTACGTGTTTCGTCGTCAAAAAAATTCTCCTAGAAATTCACAAGTGCCTCAAGTCTACATAGTAGGTAATACAACGTTTGAGCATTCTCGTCGTTTCTAGTGAGATAAAATAACCGTGAAAAATCCCGTTATAAAAATTAACACGTGCGTTATCGTTGACGTAGCTAGAGAAATTACTCCTTAGATGCAAATATCTACGAGCGATAAGAAGCCAGACAATTATTTAATCGGTGTTTGAAGGTCGATCGAGCTCAAAACGAAGATCACCGCGATGACGCGACCAACACAACGAAATTTAATTCCTTCTGCGTTCGTAATTCGTTGAAAAATTCTGCGAGCCTGTTCGCCGATATCATTTCACATTCGAAGATCTTCAAATCGACTATCTGATTTCTGAACAATAATCAATATTATACGTACTTCGATGAACAAATCGTCGTAAACGTCCCATATTCTGTCTATAGCTTTAAGCACGTCGTTGGACGACAGTTCGAGTCCGGAATGTTGAGCAACGTATTTAAAAGTTTTTTCGTGTTCCATATAATAAGCACCCAATTCGGGAGAACTGTTGACCAAATCCTTCTCCAGGTCGTATTTTTGACACGGTGCTTTGAAACCGATCATCTGTATTTTAGAAACTAATTTAAAGTAACGCAACGATTAAAATGGTGCGTTAATTTTGTACTTTGTAGTTATGCGTGCGATGAGACATGCATAAACGAGATCGAACGATGAGAAAATGCGGAAAAGCGAGAAAAAAATACCAGACGATGAAATTTACCGTATCGAGCTCAGTTGGTATTATACGTATTGGTACAGGTTGCCATTTTAGTCCGTCACTAGACCACGTCTCTTTTTCAGAAGGTGGGAAAAATCCGGCCAGGAAGCATTCGCCGCTCATTATCGTACGATCCATATCCGAACTATTGACTAGCAATAAATCGTATCTGTATCCGGGCACCAACGAGTTGTAACGTTTGCGAAACCATTTTCCTAGGTTGTATTCCTGTTGTTTGCCGATCTGCGAAAATATATAAGCTACATATGTAGGACTATAGTCTATAGGACATGTGTAATGTGTATTCGTAAATCACGCGGTGTAATGTTTTTAATAATTTACATTTTAAATCATCTTATCAGTTATCATCGAGTCCTCATTTCTTCTATTCCTCTGCGAGTATTAATGAACTAGTAGGCTTATTCTAATTGTTTGAAACATTTCTTAAAATAGTAAAAAAACATCATCCGATGTGTGAAAGGTCAAGCTGAGAAAATCCGTACTAATTTTAATAAAAAAAAAAATGTAATAACCAAAGGCCAATTTAGATAAGGAAATTGAAACGTTTCGATTCGTCGATATATTCGTATTCATCTGAGCAAGCATTCTACAAAATTACAAATTACAGTAATCATTTTAACACGAGTAATCGTGTTTTTATTTCATTCGGTGTCATTAAGTACAAAAAATACTTCTTAATTGTAACAATTTTCTAGATGAAATGATAAGAGTTGTAAATTTCGTTATCGTAGCGTTTGTTTACTTTTACAAGTAGCTTCTCAGACTTGCAGATAAATTATCGAGTTCAACTATTTATACAACCAAAATGATACAAACATCGACTTTTGTACATTGTTTCTTTACACAAGTTACTTCCCTTAGTTTAAATCAATTCGTGGAAATTCAATTCAAAGAACAAGTCAGTACCTATCTAACATGAAGTAAACCGAAAATGACTGAATCAATTTTCCCCGAAAATTTGGTTAAAAGGACAAAAATGACATCTTGAAATATAAACCTCGATTGTCTCATTGCAACGTAAGTCCAACGTTCATAAAGAAGGCAGTCATAAAATTTTTTCCATTCAAAAATTACCAGAATAATAATAATAACTAAACAAGCTAAGTAATTGAAAAAGAATATCAAGAAATGATTAAGCGATGGTAAAAATCTTTTTTATCGCGGGGAAATTCTACATCAAGCACATTATTATGAATAATAGGTACTTTAAACAACGTCAATTTTTTCCATTTTCTTAAAAGTTGGTATCCTTTGTACTACAACGCTATTTTTTTCCCAAGATGAAGGTTCTACACAAATTCAAGATTATAGGAATAATTAAACTTTAAGTTTTAATTAAAAAAATATTCATTATACTAGGTTTACAGAGGTAGATATTAGATAAGTATATCGCATTTTTACGTAGGTAATTAAATGAACTTTTTTTTCTCTTTGGAGAATTCGAGATAATTTTTATTTCAATAATTACGGAATTAATAGGTACCTTTATCTGTCGATAAAATTTTCGTTCAATTAGCCAAAATAATTTATTAACGAAATTTTCACTTTTCTGCGTTGTTTTCGAATACAAAGTAGAGAATAAAAATGCCCGTCATGCTGAACAAAATAACGAAAAATTTAAATCACATCGCGATATTGCAAATATTTACGCAAGTTTTTTAAGCGTTTGGGAGAAAACAAACAATTCACGTGTGTAAAATGGAAGCTATCTAACACGTTGCACGTTTTCCACGAGCATTTTATCTTCCGTTAAACAATAACAAATGAACTTTGTACTTTTTAAATTTACCTAGCCTCATCTACTCCTGTGTTAAGACATTTCGATGGGTATCACGAATAAAAATCGTGTCTGGTAAAATCCTTATATCACCAGCACGCTAGAAAGACGAATCGCATCGAAGAACTTGGGTACGTGATTTCCAACGGTGCAGGAGAGAAATTCGAATTTGATGTACAATTCCATCTTTCGATAATTTTAGACTTAGGTACTATCCGGAGTGAAATTCGTTATTTTATTGAATAGGTTATTTATTGAAAGCGTATTTTTTTCGTTTTTTTTTCAGGTAATTACCTAATATCTAATAAGTCACTTGTTTTTTGTGCTTTACTTATTTCTGAAGTAGAGAAAAGTTGAAAATTTTTCGTTTACAATTCTTGTTTCATCTTTTTTCAAGTTTCTATAAGATTTTAATATTGCAGTAGACAATGTACCTATGATCTGGTTACCATTATCTGAATAGGTGAATGAAAAAGTATTTTGTAGGCGAATTAAAACTACCCCTTAAAGTTACTCTAATAATAACTTTAGAATTTTTTCTAGGAATTTTAATCCTTTTAATGAAATTACAATTTTCAAACTAACCTGTGACAGTTGTCCTAACCCTTGAGGCCAATAAGACTCATCGTAAGGATCAGTTGGATAAATATTGGTTGGCGCTCGATCTCCATGACGGAAAATCTGCGGAATAATAATTTTAAATAGATATTTATTAATTGATTAATTTTTTAAGGCTATTCTTTACTATTTGAGATCGGAATGAATATTTCTAGAAACTCAGTAACTCGTTTATAAATCAGAATGAACCTGTCTATGATTAGCATTGTGCATAAGAAAATGAAAGAACGAATTTGCACGTAACGAAATAATGCGCAACCAGAAATTTTTCAAATGCACTAAAATTGTACAACTGCCATCTTGAAATTTACCCCCGCGAACTCCGTTTCTCTGAACTTGATTACCACTTATTTCCATGAAAACTTACAATTTTTCAATTTTTTTTCATAAATCTTTTTCTTATAACTATTTTAACACCATTACGGGTCAGATTTTCATTTTTCGTCTTAGGAGCCGAGATATCACCACTTAAATTTTTCTCACTAAATGGCGTTTTTTTCGTTTTGTAATCAATTAATCAAAAAAAGCTCCCGTACGGTTTTCCCAAGTGGATTTTCTTTAAATTAAATCAAATTTCAGTCAACCCGTCCAGTAGTTTTTACAAAAAGTGGTAACTAAGTGACCCCTTTTTCTCAAAAAAATCTCACTGATAAGAATGGTAAAGAATAGCCCTAATGGTGAATTTAAAAATATCTCTCATTAGTAATTAATCAGTAGCTACCTATACTTACTTATTTCAATAAAACGTAAAATTTTTTAGGTAGTAAGTACTAAGTGGCTAAGTACTACGTAGGGTACAGGTACTACGTTAACATTTTGCTATAAAACTAATACTTTGGGTTCATCTAATTCAATTGTTTTTACTGACGAAAAAAATATTATACAATAATATTCGAACTTACCACAGATGAGAAGATAATTTTGCCGTGGGAATCCTTCAAAGTGTCTTCGGTGAACAGAAGAGGATCGGTGAGAACACCGACAACGACAGTTGTAAACAAAATGAACTGATTGAGAGCTGACATGTTGATAAAAATCTGACGAATAAAGGGTTAATAATTAAAATTGAGAAACTATATACTGGACTATTGAAGAGTGAATTTGCGTTTAAAAACATTCATTTTTGGTTAATTTAGTTGGTAAATTCATTTCATATTTTTTCATACACTTGCCGAATGGTAAGTGGCTTGCACGAAGTAGCTACAACGACTAAATTTGTCTAATAGAAATCCGTTAACGTTAAGAGAAGCGATGAGTTCAAAAGTGAACTCGTTATCAAGGTTATCAGCTTATATTTACTTACTCAGTTGTAAATTATCACGTGCTTTGTTCAAAATATCTCTGAAAGATCAATAATCAGCGTACGGCGATACATTTTACAGAAAACTCCGTTAACATTCGCATTTGCATGCACTTCTAACATTCACTTTTGATATTTCAAAACAATCGCGATTGCATTTTACATTTTTCAATGTAGGTACATTAATACGACATGGGAACCAAAAATCAACGATAAATTTTCGAGAACTGCGACCTGATAACGAAACTACTTAAACGTATTTTTACAAATGGCTGTGAAACGTTATTGTTCGCCCTCTTTTCCTCTTGGATAAGTTTCGGCGCACCGGCCATATGGCTTGGTAAAAAGAAACAGCAAAATAACCTTCTAACGTATATTATATTTACTTGAATGAGAACACAATGAGGGGTTCTTTCAAAGCCTAAAGGTTGGCTTCAACATTTTGTATCATCCTTTATTGAATTGGAATTTTGGTACAAACAGGAAGGTGAAGAACTAGAAACGTTATTTTTTGCCATCTGGTAATTTCAGAAATACCTACATATGTGTACCTACCTATCTGTTCGTAAATTTTTGAAACAACGGGTCATGTCTAGAGTTACGTCGTCACTAATAACGGATAAGTGACGGACCATTTGTTGAAAATTAATTTTTTCAAGTCTTGGATCTGTTGCCAGTTGACTTCGATTCTGCAAAGAATCTCGATCACTTAGCTAATTTAATGATTCTTCAGTCAGTTCCTCCGTATTCACATTGAAAATAAGTAGACTCGTATTTTTGAAATTTCGTCGATCACCAACATAACTAATTTGTCCTTTGTCTACCCAAATATACTATTTCGTATAAGGAGCATCTCATCGAAGACATTTTCATCGTTGATAATGAATGCGAGGGTCAACAACTTCTCGAAACAGTCACTTGGTCGATTTAGCCATCTGAAGACAACGACGGATCCTCATCTGTACCCTCTTATTAACGAAAACACAGTAAAACTGGCAGAATTCTACAAAATACCTGTAATTAATTACGGCAGATCGTTTATTTACATGTTAAAATGTATCATTTCAACACACAAATTCACAAACATAGCGTGAAGTATTATTATGCAAAACAGTATAATATTAATTCTAGTGAGCATTTATGTTAAACTAGTAGTAAGAATCACCATCACACAACAAATTTTATAGATACATTAAAACGCTCATATAGTTTCTGTGCGATTTGTTTTAATGTAGGTACATGTACAATCAATAAATGCATTATAAGAATTTAAAAATAGATTATAAATACATCTTATCGGTGAAAAAATCAAATTAAATTACGAATAAATATTTTCAAACTAACGTACCACGTAACGTAATAAAAAGGACTTCTTCAAGGGCACGATTCACTTAATACCCTGCCATCGTTCACCGTTGTAATGACCATCATTCAAATGGAAGCTTTCATGGAAGTACATGAGAAAGTTCAATTTTTCGATAGCCATTTTAATTCCACAAGACTCATCAAATAACAAAACTAAATCCTTAAATTAATATCAAAATCGGCATTAAAAAAAAAGGAAATAAATAAATTAAATACAATTACAATTTACGTTGAAAGCATAAAGGTTTTTACTTGTGATGTAAAGGTGTAAATTTTTTTTACATAAAAATCGCGTGTTAACAGTAATATTTTATTGAGAAAATGTAACCAAGTTTAACTTAAATTATTTCTACTTAAATTGAAACATAAATTATGGTGTCATTGCAATAAAACGATACTTAAATAATTGACACATAAAAAAATTTGAATTCTTTTAAAAAATGGTAAAAAAAAATTTACAACGCAATCACCTTATAGTCTTACAAGAGAAACAAAATTACGAAATACTAATCAATACATCAAATATAAATCACTATCATCAGTCAGCTTTACGATGCGTTCTTCTTTTACGAACAGGCGGACTAGTTTCTTCATTCTGCTCGTCGACAATTTCATCTTCTAAATCGTCCTGCAATTAACATAGATCATGAGAACAAACTCGTTTGTGAAATTCAAAGCACTACAACTTACATCTTCATCGACTTCATCTTTCTTCCTAGATGGACTTCCATCTGAACTAGCACTGTAGCTGATAGGCATCTTGGGCGGATAGAAGAAATCAATACAGAACACTATAATCTAGAATAGACGTAAGAAGAAACAGTTGTCATTCCAAGTTTAACAACAAATTACTCGCGTTTTTGTTTCGCTTACTAGTCCTAATAAGGCACCGAAGAATATAGTAGCGATGGCAAAAATCAAATAAGATCCCCAAGTAGGCAATCCGTAATCTTCCATTAATCTAGCATGAATGTTCTATCACATGTGAAACAATATTTGTTAAAAACTCACGTAATTATCGTACAACAACGTACGATTAATGTAAACATACTCTTAGAAGTTGCGATAATTTAAAGAAATACGCGACAGCTGTCATTTGATAAGACGCTGGTGATTTCCATGACGGCACTGCTTGTAAGTCTTTCCATTTTTTCTCCTCAACAAATGCCATTAACGATTCGAGATCTCTGGATCCGCGATATTGTCTGAATTCGCCGTTTAAAACGCTGTAAATTGATACACATGTTATAACTACTGACCGAAAGGGAAATTGTAAAAGTTAGAACTGTTTATTAACTGATAAATGGTAGGCAAAGCGGTAACCATGAATCTACCACTTAATCCTGGTGAAACCGTCACGTCTACTTGACCAACCGAGATTCCCAACTTTTTACCATGAGATGATAAATCTTTCCAAGTGGGTTCTAGAGCTTTACATGCTGGACACCATGGCGCATAACTGGAAATAATACATTAATGCATAAAAATATGTACGATATTTAAACTACGTCACAAATAACACGACTGAAAGATATTTACAATTCGAGCATCCATTCTCCACGTAATATCGAATCCCAATTATTTTCGTCCAAACTTCTGATTTGGCAATTAACTCCGACAACGACGATTAATAGAAATAATACACTCTGCGTAAACATATTGATGTTTGATAAATGAAAATTACGACAAGTAATTAAATTTCCAAAACAAATTATCGGTTTATCTTAAATATTTATGATCCACGGCAAAATTATAACTGCATAGGAAACACAACCGCATTATACGAGTCGTAGTAGTTTAAAACATGGTATTATTTTTCGAACTGCTACGTTAAGATGTTAACTCAATCAATAATATCAATACAACTCGATTAAATAATTCCTTCGCACTATTTAATTTAATTAAAAATTCGAAACAAAATTAAAATTCGCGAATTATTTGATCAATTTTGTTCATCAATGAAGCCGCTTTTGTGTTTGGCAGTACGACAAGAATAACGCAGTGTTACCAAACGAAAGAAATTATATTCTCGGCAATAACTCCTTCATTCATCTTTCACTACTTGATGTATTTACCGGGAAAATGTTTTATTTTCATTTAAATTCCTCTTTTTGAAATGTTACGAATTATTTTCTTCGCTTGATGATTATTTCTTATAGAAAAAAACATTACTAATGATAAAAACCAAAAATTTGAAAAAAAAATTCAAAAGTTCAAGTTTTCTTTATGAAACAGGCTTATCAAGGAGAAAAGTACTAGAAGGTAAATTGATGATAATTTTTAGGGTTCAAATGAGTTCAAAAATATTAAAGAATTATAGATTTCGATTTTTTTTACAAAATGTTTGTAAAATTCTACTGCTATAATTGTTCAGTTCAATCGACATAAAAAATTCAACTAAATTCTTTCACGGAAATTAATTATTTCGCGAATGATCTCAATCTGTTTGTTCACCTTTAAAAGGTACGTAAATCATTTGCAATTTATACCATTGTGTTTCAAGTCTAGCGATCAAGATTTTTCTTTCATCATTCGAATTAAAATTTCTATTATTTTACGGTCTTAATGGTAAAGGAGCGTTCATTTTTTGTTTGCATTTCTTTCGAGATATCAACTATTGACGTTGCATTTTCATCGCAACGTTTCTTTTGCTCGTTGTCGCCAAATATCAGTAACATTGATTCGTCTTTTTGTGTTCATTCGCTCAATTTCTCAAATGATAAATTACTAAAATGACGAAATAAAATTGCATTTGTATTTGAGCGTTTCTTAGTTTTATACGGCGTTAAATTTTTTTTTTGGAATTTGATTAATCCGATCGAAACACGATGTACATTTGTTACTGCTGTACTAACGCAACGAACTATAGAATTTTAATTTCACCGTATTTTTGCAGTTGGTACTTTTCGTTTTTGATGTTTCATAAATAATGACGAGTGTTCCCATCTCATGATGGATTCGCCGACAAACAAGTTGTATTTAGCTAAAAGTATACCTCAAGGAGAAATTTTAACTGATCTAAGGAGTAAGAAATGGAAACTGGGGCCAGCGGTTGGTATTGGCGGCTTCGGCGAGATTTATCTGGGTAAATGATTCGTTTATTTTCGTTAAATCATAATTATGAAAAATCTAACGAGTTATTAATTTAAACAGCTTCTGATGATCTTACTAAACCTGTAAGCAAAACAGACTACGTAATCAAAGTAGTACGTATAATCGTAACTATGTAAATTCTACTGTTTAGAAAACATGTAAATGATTTTCGAATCTATATTTATTTCCAGGAACCATTTATGAGTGGTCCTTTGTTCGTTGAAATACACGTTTATGCGAAAATTGGCAGAAAGGAACTAAGTAAGTTGCTAGTTTTCTGTTTTTATTGAAAAAAAAACAACGTTAAAATTATGTATTGTGTTATCATAGTTGATAAATGGAAAATGGATCGTAGAATTAAATCATTAGGAATGCCACATTTCATCGGTTGCGGTTCGCATTACTACAACAACGAACGTTATCGTTTCATTGTTTTGCCGAAGTATGGAATTGATTTACAAACTGTGTTCGTGAACAGTGGCCGGCGATTTAGTTTGAAAACCGCCTTTACTTTAGCTTTTTACGTGGTGAGTTACTTACTCAAATGACAAAATGAATAGTGAACTTACGATAACCCATTAAATGGATTTCCATCTCCATTTCAGATTGATGTCTTGGAATATATTCATAGTAAAGGATATGTTCATGCTGATATCAAAGCTTCAAATTTAGTCTTGAACAAGGAAAATAGCACTCCAGTTTATTTATTAGATTACGGGTTATCTTGTAAATTTTACGACGACGTTGGTAACCACAAAAAATTGGAATCTGATCAAAGAAAAGCTCATAACGGTACCTTAGTATTCACATCGAGAGACGCTCACTTTGGCGGTTTGTTTACATCAAAAATCCATCGCTCGCTATACGATTAGAACGTAGTTTTAATCCGTTCTCTTTTAATATTTAGCTCATTCGAGACGCGGAGATTTAGAAGTATTAGGATATAACATAATTCAATGGATAACGGGTTCGTTACCGTGGGAAGGAAGTAGTGACGCTGAAATGGTGGCTGAATATAAAAATAAAATGATGAACAATTTACCAAACTTCATCGACGAATGTTTCAGTTCGAAAAAAATCAATCCCCCAGGTGAGTATTTCATCTAAAAAAATTTTGAAGAAATACGATCGATGTTATTATTAATGATTATTTTTTTTTCTGTAGATTCTTTAGTGCAATATTTGAAATACGTTAAAGGTTTAAAATTTAAATCGAAACCAAATTATGGATATTGCAGAATGTTGTTTAAGAAGGCTGTTCGAGATGCTGGATATACTTTTAATGGAGATTTATCGTTGAACGTCAATTTATTACAAGGACCTAGAAGAGTACGTTTTGATGAAAAATATCTTGCGTAATTAATTGCTTGAAATTTTTTCTAATGTAAATGCGTGTTATTTTATAGCGTTTTAGATGTAACAGTGATAGAGAAAATAATAATAGATATAAATTTCGTAAACCTTGCGCAATACCTGTGAATCCTCGAAAACCTTGTGCCGTTCGTAACTTCAATCCGAGGTAATGATATTTTTAATTTTTTTTTTTAGTATCATGTCGACGAGAATTACGATTTTGGTAATTTTGTTCTGTAGATTAACCAGAAAAACAACCCATAGCACCGTTCAATTTGATTGGCCGAAAATATTAGCTGGCAATCCGGAAAAACCAACAGGTGTTTTATCAATGTACGATGTTCCTCAAGAGTCCAGAACAACCGGGTAATTTTTACCTTTGTTATATTTTAGATTACAAGTGTATCTGAAGAAAAGGCCAATTTTTTTTATTTATCAAGAAACACGTCGAATTTGAGGAGTACATATTAACAGATATTTATTTGTAGCAGAATCAGTATATCATCGGATAGCGCAGATTCGGCGAATTCTGAAGCTCTATATACTCGCGGTTTAGATAATCCTACTCCGCAAATGAAATTAATACTGGAACGCGAGAAAAATAAAGAAAAAACAAATATAGTGAATAATAACTGCACATCGAATACCGCTGCACCTCCTAAAACGAAAGTTTTGCGCAATAGAAGGTAAATGAAATATGTACCAAATTCAAAATTAAGAAGAATAAAAGGAATATTTAATATTTATATGAATATGAAATTTCTTATTTACAGTAGAAATTTATCTTGTGCGAGTACCGAACAAAAGACGAATAACAACGAAAGAATCCTTAGAAAAGAGACCAGTAAATCTGCAAAAAAGTGAATATTGACGTGTTATTTTATCGGTACGATTTTTACAATTTAAAAAAAAAATGTATTTCTGTTTCGTAGATCTATTTCCGTAGTGACCGTATCTCCACGTGTTTTAAGTCGTAACCGAAAACATACGATCGCAAAAAATATCAGAACCAGTGAGTATTACTTTTATTTATCTTCAAGATCTTCGAATGATAGATTTTTTTACTTTTTTTGTTCTAATCTTTGCAGGCAAAAGAAAGTCTACGAAAAAAAAATCATTGAGCAAAAAATGTTGAAAAACCGGTGTAATTTTAATTGAACGATTTTTTTTATTTCTTTGGTCTATCCAGTTTTTGATCTTGACTTTTTTCCACTTTTGAAGCGTTTTATATATTTTACATTGTTTTTTGAAATTATCATAATTTTTGTAGTCGTACGTATATTAATGTACAGTATATACCACGCCGCCTGACAATTTTTCTTTTTTTCTTTTTTTTCAATATTTTAAAAAATAGAACATTTAGGTTTTTTTTAATTTCAAAAAATGAAAGAAATAATGAAAAATTGTTAAGTGGCGTAGAACAAACGTTAATATACTACTAATGCTGTTGAATGTATTATGATCTATTTTTTTAAAACCGCGATTTTTTTCTCGTAATTTTACCCTATTGTAGATTACCTCGACGAGATCGTTATTTTATTTTACGATTGTGTTTTTTCATTAATTTTATTCAATCGACATGTCATGGAAAGGTACTGTTTTAGAATTTACGAAAAATATTATAATCGTAGTCCAATAGGTCTTTTTTGTCACTATTGTACCTACATTCCGGAACGAATTTCAATCTAACGAAAAGTCTGAAATCGTATGATTATTTTAAGTTATCGTAGTGGAGTGTATTTCTGCACGTAAATTTAATTATAGTTTAAAATATTAAAAACGAGCGTGGGTTTTGTCAGTATTTTCTTGTTTTGTTTTTTTGTTTTTATTAAATGCGAAGCTCGAATGTTACTATTGTAGAAACTTTAGCAATTTATGAACGCGATAAATTCTAATTTATGATTATGTTATAGCCGCTTATGAAGAATGTTAATGTTTTTATTTTTATTTATTATAATTTGTAAGAGAATAAATAAGTTACTTCATGCGTTGTTGTATAATTGGAGTGTTACCACCGTAAACAAAATTTACGCGAAGAAATTCTTCATTAACGAAACAGGAATTCAGCGATTCCTGGAAAGGTATATATACCGGGTAATCATATGATCTTGGTCACCCATTCTGAAAAATTGGGAATTTTAGTGCCGCATAAAGAGGATTGGCAGTGCTAATCAAATGTAAGCAATGAAATGAAATAATTATTTAATTTGATGATAAATGTTATCATGTTAACAATACCAATTACCAATCCATTTTAAGTGGCACAAAAATTCATAATTTTTAGACCGGGTGGGGGACTAAGTAGTACATACATGCTATATACAGTACCAGTACGTCCGGTTGATGTTAGTACCCCTCAGCACAAGAATCCCGTCAACATGGATAAGTAATACAAATAAATTATTTTGAAGCCTAATCGATGTTTATGAATCGTTATTTTGATAAAAATGAAGAGTTTAAGTTGATATTAATAATTAAAAAACGAAAAATAATCATTAATAATCGATGATTTTGATTTCATTTTTTCGCACGTTTTTTATCGTGCTTACATAGATTATCCGATCACCTGCTGATCACCCGGTATATGTTGATTGGCAACACTGACGTTACTTTTCAAATTTCTCAAGCTTAGATAATATAAAAATATGAACAGCTCACTACTCTGTTGTGTAAGAGCTAAAGTGAAGCCAACATAATTCTAAGGACCAGAGCCCAGAGCACAGAAGTGGCTCTGCGCAATGCGCGATTTTGGTAGTGTTTGATTAATTTGCGTTGTTCAGTAGCGTTTTTGCGGGTGTAGTAAATTGTAATTTTTCTCTTTCTACACCTTTTTCTTTTCTCTATTCTATTCTATATTTCTGTGCTCTGGTCCTTGGAATTATGTTGGCTCTTACACAATATAATGGTTAATGGATCTACATGTTGTATTCTACATTCTACATTCTGCATTGACAAATGACAACTCTGATAATGGACCGCTTTACTGTATTAAAAGTAACACAGCAAAGTGAAACCAACATACTCCTAGGGGCCTAAGTACAGAAGTAGCTCTGCGCAATGAGCAAGGTTGATGATGTTGTATTTGCGTTAACGTTCGGTAGTGCGTTTGTAATTTTTCCCCTTCAACGCCTCTGCGTCCTGCGCGCGCATTACTTTTCCTCTTCTGTGCTTAGGCTCTTAGAATTATGTTGGCTTCATTGTAGTTCTTGCACAATAGAACGGTCTATATTTTTATATTGTCTAAGGAATTATTTCATTTTCAAGTTTTAACCAGTTCTTATTCATTTTCAATTCTTATACTGACGAAGTAAAATTAACTTATTTGTGGTTGGGTATTGCTTTTAAAATGATTATATGTGCTACGTAGTGACATCGCAGTGAAACGTCGTTTAACTTGATCAGTGAAGGCATTTACTGCAATTACTTGAAAATTTCGTATCCTATGATATATTCGGTGCGTCTTCGGTGAAAAGTTTTAATCGAGTTATAGTCTACCTTCAAGTTGAAATGTTTGTATTTTGTTTTTCATTGTGTTGCAAAATAGTCGAAGATAAGTAAAGTATGATGGTGGAAAAAGTTTGTAACTTCGTGCAAGCTGAAACTGTCCTTGTTACATTAATTCGATTACGGACTTGGTAGTTGGTACTATCACACTCGTGTGTAACATTTCAACTCTTTGTTAAGTTCTGTTTTGTGTTAAAGAATTTGCTTTCGCAATTAGTGAATCTTTCAATTTTGGTCAACTAAATAGCGGTTATTTGGTTGAGGATGATAGTACAGTTTCGTGTGTCGGTGTTCTTTCAGAGTTATTCAATCAGTAAACTGCTGTTCGTGAAACTCTGTTGATAAGATGGACTTCCTCATGAATCAACAATTGGCTGATGAAATCGAGTAAGATGAAAGCTTTTATTTATGATTACGAATGACTATATACGGTATATTGTATGTTATGGTAGGAATTCAACGAGATGATTCGTATAATATGGAAACGAAATACGCGCAAGCAGCATGATTTTCATTTAAGTAAACGCGCATGGTGATCGCTCGACGCCGAATTCGTACAATACGTTATGTTCGTATTTTTCTCCTGGTCGCAGAATTGTACTTGGAAATGAACTCTACCGAAAACAAGGTAATTAATTAATACTTTGGATTGTTTTTCTAATCAAAACTTGATGTCTTCTTCGGGAACATTTTCGATGTAAACAGAAGCAAGGAACACGTATCTAAATACTTACGACATTTGGACTATTTGGGTAACTTTGTGTTTCCAAACAAAAAGCGGACTGTTTTGCGAAATTAGTGCTTCCTTTTCCTTTCCCGTTCTGTATAAAATTGCCGGTATAAAATTGCACGCCAACTTGATCGGTGAAAACTTGGAGATATCTGGCGGATTTCGGTTCTAATACTCTGTAAAAATTAACCTTACAATTTTATCGGGTATTTAGCGGTTGCGGCTAAAACTTTCGCCGAGATTACCTGGCAGCAAATGTGAGTGCTTTTCCTTGGCCGCCGTCGCCGTCGCCGTCGTACTTATTCAAGCAGTAATTGAAATCGAATCCGTTTTCTGGAACGCTTTGGATAGCCAATCCGAGGTTTTGCGGCGTTCTTAAATCGTAATTTGTACCGCCGACGCATTTGAACTGTCCTGCAAGCGCGATAAATTAACGTGGGTGGATGTTTTCACGTTTTTCGTGTGGACGCGTGTTTCGGCGAATTACCTGTCGCGACCATTTCTTTATTCAGAATGGTAATTTTATCGGCGTTTATGGTGACTATGTGATCGTAAAGACCTTGCGAACCTGTGCCCTGGAAATTATTAACGTAGGTGTACATTTATCGGCGTATTAAATGAAAAATTTTCGATTACAGTTTATTTGAAGATTTTTTAAAGAAAGGTGGAGGAGCGGTATTTTGGATTATCTTAGGAAGTTACTCGTGAAATGAGGTTGAGCTCTTTTCAAGGATAGCTAGACCTCGATACTGATTAATGTTATTGCACCAGCTCTGCTACCGATCTTCGTTCATCTTCGAGAATAATTTAATTACAAATTAATTACGCAAATTAAATGATCCTACGTACGTGTCCGGCTAAATTGAAATACGAATGGTTGGTTAAATTCACGACGGTTGCTTTGGTGCTAACTGCTTCGAACAAAATACTTAATTTATTACCCTTCAATCGATACGTAACGGTTGTTAGTAGATCACCGGGATATCCTTCTTCACCGTCCGGGCTCAAATACGTAAAAATTACTTTGTCGTTTCTCACGCATCCGATCCAGTTCACCTGAAATCGAATATTCGGCGTTTTATTCGGAAACGTGCTAAATTTTCATTACGAAAAAACACACTTTGTCGAAACCAATTAAGCCTCCGTGTAGTTGATTATTGCCCATGTTCTTGGTGACTTGGTAAACTCTATCGTCGATTTTAAAACTGGCTCCTCCTATTCGATTTGCGAATCTTCCTACTGTCGCTCCGAAGTAAGGATTTATTTCGCTTTTGTAACCTGTCACGTGTATGAAATTGAAAAACAGTCGAGGTAAGCCGGTCTAAATTCTTATAACTTTCCTATAAATATGAGATGCGAAATCTCCCTACGTGTACGTCTTGAAATACAAACGAATAGGTAATATTTTTCATTTCCTGATGAGTGTTCCTGGAGGGGGGAAATAGTCGTCCAAAAGGTTAAAAATTGCAAAAATTTACATAATTTTGAGAAGTTTTGGAAATTTTTATTTTTATTGCTTTTGATCTAATTAAGATTGAAAGATGAGGTTTGTGGCATTGGAAAGAGCAAACTTTTTTCTCCTAAAAACATCTATTACAGTGAAATGTTATCAGAAGAAATTTTCGAATAATTCAATAAAAATGATGAAAATTTTACAATTTAAAACGTGTTTTCTTCTTTAGTTTGTCATTTACACGCTTGAATATTGACCTAACACAAAAATCATCCGCACCAAAATAATCTAGGTAAAATTCTCTTTCTTCCAGAAGAAACCGCATACTTCTATCTATTGTAGTAATTGCGGTATAATTATTCGAAATCAGTAATATAAATAAAATTGAAAAAAAATTTAATAAATATATCACTGCCCCTGCGGCTTGGACGTTAGGCAAACATGCATACATAGACTCAGTTCATGTTGCACAATTTCTGGGTTGAAGGCCTTACTTCTACCCCGGGACACCCTGTATACAGTTGGGATGAATGGTATAATTTTCTGATAAAAATCAATGATGAGGTGCTGCCTTCGTTTTAACGTAAATTCTTTTTATCGGCTCTTATTACGATTCTTTGATTCAGTTGTCTTTTTGCTAAAGTAATGTCAACTTTTATGTTTTGAGAATTGGTGTTGATTTGTAAAATGTACTTGTATTAATGTAGATAAATCAATTTCATTTGAAGTGGAAATTTGACCGATTTGTTGTTGGAAAGTTTTCGATATTAGGTCTACAAGGTGAGACATCATTGCTGTCAGTCTGTCAGGCGTCGACATTATCTTTTTCAGCCATTCGTTTTCGAGTATTTTAATTTTTCGTCAGCTAATTGTATTCGATTGTTGTCCATATAATAAATACTAAATAGGAGTAAATTGGTGGGTAATTATTCCTTATATTATTCGAATTCCAACAGAGATTATTACAGAATCGAACTGGTGATTAATTACATTGAAGAATTGCAATTTTATTTAAAATTAGAATTAGAATTCATAATTCATATCCCCGAAGCAAATAATTGTTTGTATTGTAATATCATTGAAATTAATTAACGATTCTCGTCTGCTACAAGTATTTAAATGAAAAACTTGTTTTTTCCTTGCCCTAATAGAAAATAATAAAATTTTCATTTGTTAAATCTAGTCATTGATGTGAACTCGATTATAATTAAAAATTTACGATAAATTCAACTAAGTGGTAATCAAATTGATGATTCTCGTTAATTAGAATCGATGCGATTACGTAGCAAGTACTAAAAGCATTAAGCGCTAGAATTTTCATTGTTCGATTATAAATAGGTAGATCTATAAGTAATTTTTTTTTCTACCTTTGATATCGTCAAATCCTAAAACGATGTCTTCAGATTTGCCATCTTTATCCTTAGTTCGGATGCTGGTTATTGTTGCCCCGTAACTAATCACCTGTACGGTTACGTCTTCAGATTGGATGGTATACCGAACCACCGGTTCATTTTTTTTTGTTTTATGGTTGACCGTCTCACCAAACGAGTCTTGAGTAATGGTCGCCATTTGCAGGACTGATAATTGTTCTCGTTTTACGCTTGTTAACTCGCGTACGCGCGTTTTGTTTGATAACTGCGAACGAACTGTGTTGAGAAATTATTTAAAGCGTGTTTCATTTCATTCGTTTTTATTATTCTAATCGTATGCCTTATCTTGTTTTCAGTGCGTCCACTGAGAAGAGATCAAAATTCCCGGAAGCATGTAATATCAGGTAAGATACATTTATATGTGTATGTATCAAAGTCCTGCACGGTATAGTTCAAATATACTCGGTTAAAATAACTGGTAACTACGCTTGAGTCTAAACGGAGCCCCACATTCATAAGCTAAAGACGGTTTATATTAAATTACTACATCGCGATGTCGTCCTATCTTACGTACCATGGACTTGAAACCACTGACTTGGGCGAACAGTTACCCTTGGTGGTGTGTAAATTTTGTAATAAAGATTTTAAATGTAACGGGTAGTGGGGTAGTACGATATCAAATGTAATGAGCAGGGCCGGCAACTTCTGTATAGCACGTGTTGCATGTGCAACACGCTGAATATTTGAATGACTGGTTGGTCATTTTATCATTTTTGCCAGAAAACGTTTAGAGGAGAGTAAAAAAAAACTATCTTTTGCACAAATTCAGTCCTCAATTCAGCTAAAATTCTAAATTGATCATCTTAATTTATGAAAATAGTTAATTTTTTGCACATTGGTAACACTGTGATTTTGTCGATGCATTTTTCCTTACTATGGTGACCACGAATGATTGTATTTAAATTGTTTGATTGTTTTGTTTTTGTTTGATTTTGATTTTTGGTCAATGAAATTTTTCAATAAAATATGTTTTTTCGTTGGGGGGGGGGTTGGCGAACTGCTGGGAAGTTTTCTCACAGGCGTGCAACACGCTGAAAAAATCTAGGTTGCCAGCACTGGTAATGAGACATATAAGTGTTAAAAAATTAAATTCGTGTCGTTAAAACAGGACCACGGGTATAGTGGGTTGCATAACCAATTCTTGCAGGAAAAAGTACTAAAATCCTTATAAATGCATGGGAAAATTAAAATTGTGGAATATCACTCATAAGACAAACAAGTACATATACGTTTTAGGATATCATATAGAAAGTTGTCTTATGTGATCAACAGCTGAACTTGTAGGATCTTAAGAACCTTGAAATAAGGTCCTACGATTTCCATTATTTATTGAATTAAGCAATTTTTAGATATAATATTTTTAAACAAACATTTGTTTGTCCTACATAGCGATATTCACATTTTTATTATCACGAACCGCGGTCTTACACGAGGAGTTTTTATCTGAATTCAAAAGGAAATGGTATTTTGTTTCAAAATACGGCGTACTCGAGTGAAAATGACCACAAAAAATTATTCAGTGTTATTGAACTCGTTGCTTTTGTTTATATTATCACGATGCTGATTTAAGAAATGATTAAATTTTATCTGCTCCATTTGGTTATCGTAACCTCCCAACATTCTCATACACACTCTTCAAACGTGACCAATTCCACCAAATTCCAGTAGCTCAATATCACGATACGACGCTTCCTTTTGTATGACGATCTCGTGTAGTTCCTTAAAAATCGAAAGAATGTCTCGCTTCCTCAAATGGCATAATTTTTTCGATTCATTTTCGTAATAATTTCAGAAACGGTGATCCGTGAAATTGGAAATTTATAAAAAATGTTTCCATTAGTGTTGGTGACAAGTTGCGAGTTTATTGGGAGCATTTGAATAAACGAGGTAACGATTCGTTAACTTTGGCTTCTAGTTTCTTTTCTACGCAAATAAATCGTAGAACAGGGTGAAAATCGCAAAATCATGTTTTAATGAATGATATAAAATTCACGCCGGTATTACGTAGAAATTTGAACAAGTACACCAAAAAATTACAAAATTGAGTTATTTTTCCAAAAATTTGTTCATTTTTTTTTCAAAAATGTCTCCCTCTGGCGGAGTGTCCGCTGCTGGCGGAGACGAGGGGGAGATATCCCGGCCTTGGGGTCTTGGTGGCGGAGGTCCTCGGAGACGGCGATGACAAAGAGGGATTTTTTAGTTTCTTCAAGAAGATATCTTTAAATTTGTAATCTTTAAGTTTGTAGTTTTTCGTTTGGTTCTCTTGTACAATTACAGTTGCAAGTGATCGCAGGGTCGAGCGACTCGAAATAAAGAAAGTATGTATAAACTGGCTTTTTCTGAAAAAGAAAATTAAAAACTCGACGAAAATTCACGCTTGCATTCGATCTTGCGCTCACTATACGTCGCGCGTCGTTTCGCGGATTCAACATCGACATGTAAATTTACCCTACGTTCTTTTTCATATTCGCCACGAGCAAAGGCGCTTTTGGCAGTAGGTATTAATATAATAAAAGCCATCTTATTCTCGGCATACGCTTTAAACAATATAATTGAAAGCACGCGGCGCGGCGGCGTTTTCAAATTGGCGAATTCGAACGCCCGAGAATTCCATTCTCGCGAGATGCTCCGCGAACTTTACAAATAATAAAAACCGAGTTGCGAAGTGGGTAAAAAAGCGACGAGAAACTTTTTCCCGAGTATCAAGATATTATCAACGGTTATGGTAACCGCGTACAAAACAAGCCAAACTTTCGAATATACGTACAATTTCGTATGTACGCGTAGTTTGTACAACCATTTGCATTTTGTAAGGAAGAAATTTTCATACCGATCGAGCATACATACGCGGTTGTCATGGCCGAACACGAACACCCGTTTGGTCGGTCGCTCAACATTATGCACGATTTGAACACGAGGGTGGAAATTTTTCAAGAGATTGCAATACCTCGGACGCATAATCCTTTATATTGAGATAGCATCTCAAATCTACGTCGCCGTTGTTTTGACGGAAAAACCCATTAAGCCGAATGGACGAGAAACAAAAGAAAACATCCATCTATAGTTTGGCAAACTGACAAGCGCAAGAAGACAGAAAATCGTCGGACTATAAGGAAAAGATGACAACTTTACATCCTCGCTATACAAACATTTTCTAAATACTCTTCCAAGTGTCAACGTAAACCTAACATTGAAATGTCGAGAATATTTCGTCGACCGCTCAAATAAGAAAAGTACAGTTCGACGGTTCATTTGATGTTACACAATTAAATCCATCGAAAACGTCTCCGCAACCGCAATTGAACGAGTTCATTATCTCAACCTTGGTTAGTTCAACTTGTTCTCATTAAAAAGCACCGACGCTGCACTTTTACATACTGCACGTATAAAAAATTTGAAATTATTTTTCCATCGTTTTCCCCGCCCGATTCAAGACGATCCTTCTACATAATTTTGATTTTTGGTGGCCTTAGTATTTGTTGTAAAATGAAATCCTCGAGTGCTACCTCACTCTACACGTTCGTGTCCACCATAAACAATGGACAAACAGTGACGCAAATTGTAAAAGCTTATATTTGCCGTACTAATAAACATGTCCAAAGGTGTGTATGTGTACCGGGGTTCGTGTTTACTTTACTGGTGTGTTAATACGAATTGCCAAATTTGATGTTGAATTACATACAACTGAAAGTGTTGTTGGGTACGCGGACTTCGTAAACTAATTTCGTTGTGTGCAAGAATTTTAATTTTGTAATGTTTAACGAATTTAAACAGTGAAAAAAAAACAAGTTTCGTTTCGAATGCGTATGATCTTGTTGAAAAAGAATAAATTCAAAGAAAACGTTTGTGATTTTCAGGATTTGTCTCCATTTTATGAGCCCAATAGAAAAAAAAATTCAAGAGCCATTTTGGAAATTTTTGGTGAAAAAATTTTTTAAATCATACCGTTAGTTTTGGGAAATCGTTTGATGTTTGACAGAAAACCCTGCCAGTAAAATTTTTTGTATTTTTTTCTCTCTGTCGTTTCCAAAAAGTGGGAAAAATCTTTTTTGCGCACGACTTTCTCAAAACATACAGCAAGGGTTGTAGAATAAATTCCATACCCGTCCACTCTGCCATCTCCAAAGAACATATTCATGGATGGATGACTATACAGGGTGTTCCGGGGTAGAAGTAAGGCCTTCAACCCAGAAACTGTGCAACATAAACTGAGTCTATGTATGCATGTTTGTCTAACCCCCGGGCGCAGGGACAGTGGTACACTCTTTCAAAAAAATTTTTTTTCATTTTTGTTAACTGATTTTGAATAATTATACCTCAATTACTAAAATAGATAGAAACATGCGGTTTGTTCGGGGAGGAAGATAATTTTATCTAGATTATTCTAGTGTGGATGATTTTCGTGTTAGGTTAATATTCAAGGGTGTAAATGACAAATTAAAGAAGAAAACGCGTTTCAAATTGTGAAATTTTTATCATTTTTATTGAATTATTCAAAAATTTCTTCTCATAACATATGACTTTAATAAATGTTTTTAGAAGGAAAAAGTTTGATCTTTCCAATGCCGCAAACCTCATCTTTCTATCTTAATTAGATCAAAAGTTATAAAAATTAAAATTTCCAAAATTTTTTAAAATTATGTAAATTTTTGCAATTTTCAATTCTTGGACGACCATAACTTTTTAACTGTGTGAGATAGAGAGGTGAGGTTTGCGGCATTCAACAGGACGGTCTTCCCCCTCCCCCCTCCAGAAATACTCAGGGTGATTGGTCATAAGTGAAGTTTTTCATCAATTCGTATTTTTTTTGAAAAAACTTTTTATGCCGATCATTTTGACAAGTGCTTCTGGAGGGGGGAAGACCGTCCTGTTGAATGCCGCAAACCTCACCTCTCTATCTCACACAGTTGAAAAGTTATGGTCGTCCAAGAATTGAAAATTGCAGAAATTTACACAATTTAAAAAAATTTTGGAAATTATAATTTTTATAACTTTTGATCCAATTAAGATAGAAAGATGAGGTTTGCGGCATTGGAAAGATCAAATTTTTTCCTTCTAAAGAGACTTATTAAAGTGATATGTTTTGAGAAGAAATTTTTGAATAATTCAATAAAAATGGTAAAAATTTCACAATTTGAAACGCGTTTTCCTCTTTAGTTTGTCATTTACACCCTTGAATATTAACCTAACACAAAAATCATCCACACTAGAATGATCTAGATGAAATTTTCTTTCTCCCAGAACAAACCGCACATTTCTATCTATTTTAGTAATAGAGGTATATTTTTTCAAAATCTGTTAACAAAAATGAGAAAAAAATTTTTTGAAAGGGTATACCGCTGCCCCAGCGGCCCGGAGGTTAGGCAAACATGTATACATAGACTCAGTTTATGTTGCACAGTTTCTGGGTTGAAGGCCTTACTTCTACCCTGGAACACCCTGTATACGTATCATAAAAATAGTCGTATATTCTGTATTCTTTATTAATTATAAAAATAAACAATCGATGAACTTCAAAGCACGCAATGTTTCTCGCTACAAATGCCACAAGTTGTTTTCCTACTATACGTTGACCGTACTTCTCTCAATTCCTTGAGGACTATTTTTGAGAAGAAAAAAACTACAAAAGAACTTCTTAATCGTATAAATTACGTGAAACGACGAAACACCACAAAGAGCTCCGTTCCTTTTGTTTTTTCGATCGCGTTACACCGCGTAATTGAATTTCGTGGTCGAAACGTAGCACGTAGTATGCAATTCAAAGGTCGCAGGTTGTGGCGGTACACGGAGTTCGGCCTCGGCCGTAGGAGGAATTGCGCGAGCGGAGCAGAAAAAAAACTTGGAATATTAAAACTCGCTTATCTAATTGCTTACCGCGGCTTAAAAAACTAATTATAAACGAAGGCAAAGAGTTCGAAAAAAAAGAAAACCTTAAAGACCGAGTTAGATAAAAAAAAAACGTAATCAAAAAACTCGTGTACTTTTGCTCAACAACGTTAAAAAGGGTCTTTAAAAATGTGTCTCATTTCGAAAAAAAAAAAAAATAGTAAAAGAGGAATTGCACTGGCGGAGCGCGCGCGTACGTAACCGATGATGAAAACAAGAAATGCTCTTTTTTGTCGTTTGCACGACGCTTGCTCTCTTCTTATCGTAATACTTTTACTGAAATATTTTCTTTCTATTCAAGAAAAATGCTCGTTTTATTACTTCCCGCTTCTTTTATTTTTATTTTTACCAACTTTTTCATTTTTTTTTTCTTTGACAATAATAACAGTTGAAATGTTATATACCGAAAATTTTCCTACGCTCTAATAATTTTTTGATAAGCGTACTCTTACGCTTACGCGTCGCGACGCTTTGCCGTATAAGGGCGCTAGTCAATCTCAATACGCTATGCATCTCTCGCCTTTGTCTCGCTTTCCTCAAATTATCGCGTTTTAAATTATTTTCGGCCAGAAAAACGCGCAAAAGATTCGGGGGTTTTCACTTTTTTTCATCGCCTTCGTCGTTTTTTCGATTTTTAACTTTTTTTCTTGGTCGTTTTTCGTTTCGTGTTGCCATACGACGACGCACCATCCCGAGACGCGTCTTTTTAGCCGTAAAGCCGATTATAAGCTTAAATACGCTCGAATTTAAAAAGCGTTTCATATTTTGTCGTCGAAATGCAAACTTTTCGTCGTAGGAAAAACCATTTCAATTTTAAATCAGCGGTGGCGAGGACGCCGACGAATAGTGTCGTGCTTGATGGTTATTTTCTTTGGCCAAGGTTTTGTTCAATGTATGAATATATTTTTCCATGGGTTGTACATTAATTTTTATTTTTATCGATTAAAGATTTTTAATTGTGATGAATATTTTCGGAATACCTACTATAATTTTTGGGAAAAATATTCTGTTCGTACGCGTAATAAATACTAGGTATATTAGACGACAAAAAACCGGACGCTGTTTTGAAGGAATATAAATAGAGTAGGAAGCTCGGATGGGGTAGAGAAGTGCTCATAAGTAGGTATACTGTATATTAAACTGTAATGAACAAATGTGGTAAATTATGACGACATCGGTAAAATTGTTGTAAGATAATAGCATCATATCAAATCCCTCATACGGAAGTACTACCCATATCGAGGTACTACCTCTTCATGCTATAGCAATACGTTATACAATTGTTTGAGCAGTGATAAATGAATTTTAAAATGTTCTGCGTGTTGAAATACTAAAATTACTTTGAAATCCCTATATCGACGTACCAACTCCCTTGAATGTACAACATTTTTCTACAGCTTATTTGATAGGTAATTTTATATGCAAGATAATATAGAACTATTTTCACCATAAGATCGGTATTTCAAAAGATATAGAAGAAAAACGAATTTCTGGGGGGTGGCAAAACCCCTATTTTTGGGGGCGGCACACCTCCCCTGTCATATGATACTTGATTTTCCACTGAAAATCGTTGATATACCACTAACCAAATACAAATCCACTGGATTCGAATTATTTTTACCTCTAATCCTTTTTTGACTACATCATATGGTAAGAGGGGAGAGGGGAAGGGTGAGGGGAGTGGTATAACTCAAAGGAAGTTGAGGATTTCAGTAATGTTGAGTTGGGTAATTCATTTTGAGCAAAATTCAGCGTCATAATTTAGCTCAGAAATAATTCACTTTTCAATTCATTTCAACATAGTATCACGTTTTTCCATGTTTCACCCCACTTATCTCGGCTCCTATCAACGATACGGAAAAAACTGACACATTTTTGAAATCCTCGTTAAAAGGCGAAACTTTTTTGTCTGAGCTATTTTTTAATTGGATAATTCGTTTGGTCGTAATTTTCGTTCGATTGCGCGAGTTGAAAAAATTAAAACCAAAAATTTCAACTTTGGGAACCATTAAAATGTTTACAGCCACCGAATGAGGGTAATCGCGGGTCAATATCTGTAAAGTGATCCTATACGAGTAATTTGAGACCAAAACCACCCCTCTACCCCCTCCCTGACCAGAGTTATCAACCAAAACATGTGACAGAACAGGTGGTCAGTTTTTGCAACTTTGGGAACCCCTGAATCGGTTTTGCAATTCGATCTCAAAAATGTGATGGTGGTTTCGGGGTCGGGAGATGGTCCCCTTTCGATGGAATATCGCAAAAATTTTATATCTTTCCAATTGAACTCTTTTGCGTTTTTTGAACGATAGACTGCTTTGGTGACCGTACTAGTTGCTTGCATTATTCAAAATTTTTTCTCAAAAACGAGAGGATTTTAGTGAATTTTTCATCTTATAATTTGAAGAAAATTAAAATTCCGTGTGGTTACTCAGTTGAATTGCTCTTCGATATGAAGAGGTGTGTGTTGTTAGTTGTTACCCATGTTAGAGTTTTTGTGAACTAATAATTGAGACTGCGTTTAGTTATTTAGTATTCTTCAGCGATTAGATTGGGTTTTTTCGTTGTTTTCCATTTTGTGAATGGCACGAAACCAGTGTAATTGTTTTTAATGTTTTAAAATTGCTGAAATGAAGTATACAAATCATTGAGATGGTGAGAAAAGCGCGTTTAAAATTGTCACATAATTTGTTGGAAGCATCTACCATCTGGACACCTATCTAAGTATCTACCTACTTACCCAACTTCTTACTTACGTACATATGGCACGTTTAATAGAATTAAATTAAAAAATAAAGAAAAACGAATCAAAAATTCAAAATACAAGTACCTCTACCCAGCTGCGTAATTGAGAGTACGACGCGCGAAAAAAAGTGCTCGCCTCTTTTGAAAAGTTACTGGTACACTTGACTATACTCTCTATAATGATTACGTGTAACCTCTTTTACCTTTTATACGTTACAATTGAAACTATTTTCTGGTTTCCTGGTCTAGCGTGCCCGTCGACAATTCTTTTCGCCGAGTTAAATTTCCATTCGCAGAATCGTAAAAGCGTAGACGAGGCGACGCGGCGCTCCGGTTAACGACGAACAATTACGTTAGCTTAACCATTCTGGTATAATGGTATTGCTTTTCGTTAAATTTACCAAATTATAGTATTATCGAGAATAATTTAAAAACCTTTTTTCTTCCTTTTTCCCGGTATCGCGTTTCAAAAATTTACCCCCCGTACGTCGCCCTTCGACCTCGGCTATTTTTCATGCCGAAATTCTGTTCGCATCAAACCGCCTATACCGGGTTAAAATTTCAACTCCGCAAATCGTGAATATTTCAACAACCTAAAGAATGTATCGGCCGAACGAGTGAAATATTCAGTGAAAGATAAGCTCGCTTTTGATGAAAGATGAACCTCGATATCGCATCCTTTTTTCCTCGTACCTAACTACGTACCCAGTAGATAGTTTGGAATTTTCGCCGAAATTATCCTCAATTATTTGCCAAATTACCTACCGCTGTCCTCGTAAACCTACTTGATGTTTATGTACGTAGCACTTCAAAATTTTGTATCGATAACATGATACTACAAGTAGTGCTCTGAGGTCTCTTTCAATTTGGGGGTACGGGAGCTATAAAGTTGATTTATACATGCTATTTACTTTAAAAACATTGATAAATTTTTCTTTTCACCGCGATGCACGTATTGCATTACGTATATAGTTGTATAGCCAAATGGAATACCACGTGATAATTACATGTACGATTGGTAGAAGATGCAAAATCTCGCGTTGATCGGCGGCGCACCGGCGGCGTACATACGAGTACGACGAAATATACTGGTATTTTGCGCCAGCGCGCCGTCGTCGACAATTTCACGAATTTTCGAAGCTTTCGAGTGCTCGAGAAATGCTCGGCTGAGGTTTACCTGAACTATACAGTATGATACGTACGCTGGTTCGGTAACGGCATCTGTGTCGCGTACGTTCGCATTCGTGATAATTTTCCTAAAAAATACGCGATCGTAATATATTTTCGCGAAATATTTCGCACGACTGAAATTACCCGCTTATGCAGGTTTCGCGATAGCGAGATTTTTTTTCAATATTTATGAGTTCTCTTGGTGAGTTGTAGATTTTTTCTAATAGGTGTGATTTTCCCACGATGCGAAACCACGTTTAGAAACAACAGGTTAGTCGCCCGAAGTGGAAATTTTAAGCAAAATTTCAGATAAATGTTTCCTCCAAAAAATCCTTTGACGAATTTTCTGTCTTATTTTTTATTTCGAATGTATTTCGCTTGTAAAATGGTAAACGATGCTTGGGAGGTCGATCAGGAGAAGTGGTTCGTACGCATCACATCTTCCGAGTTTCTAAATTTTTAATGAATCTTTTTCCCTCGAAAAGTAAACGGATTTGGTTAAAATTTCAACGAATAAAATTGCACTCGAAATGTCGAAAATATTTTGGCGCATTTTTTTATTACCGCGCGAATGTTTTGAAAAATCGTAGCTTTGTTCTAAAGTAAATATACTCGTAATAATAAATCATATTGATCAATAATTAATTGAATTTAAAAATTTTTTTCCATTTAACGTTATATTCACCTAAACTTTTTAATTCTTGTAGGAATAGCAATAATTATTGTAGCTGATGTAAAGTAAAAGTTGGGTGTCAATACCTAATCCAATAGAAAATATATGATGAGCTCGAACAATAAATCGTGAAATTCCAATAAAAATTATAGCAAAAATTATATTAATTTTTCTAAAAATTTCAATTCTTCCTGTTTCAAAAATAGTTTATTTTTTGCGAAAAAATAAATATTCAAGCGATCTATCGCGGTGTTGAAATAAAAATTCGATTTTTTGACATTTTGCAAAGTCGCAGTGTTGAATACAACTCGGAAATTTTCGCTAAGAAATCGTTAAAAAAAATTCCCATTGTTAAAATTTCAGCCAAATTGCTTGGTTAGATTTTTAGCGAATTTTTGATAATTCAGAATTTCACAGGTAGACCAAATTGATGAAAAAATTCACGAGCTCGTGAAGTTGTGACGACGCGACGCAAAAATTGGATTTTTTTCGTTTTCTCGAATTTCTTGGAAAATCGGAACGATGATTTTTTCCAAAAATTTCAATTCCCAAGCCCATCCTCGCGTGATTTGAAATTTCCAAACTGAGAAACTACCGAAAAGAATGAAATTTAGTATCAATAGGTCGGTAATGGTATCAAATACGAATGTAATTTTCAACGGTTGTATCGAAAGAGCATTATTTATGCGAAAATATGTCTTCAAATCGACGCGACGACTTTTCGGGTCAGTCTTTGTTTTAAATTCGCGACAAACGCGGCCGCAAAAGTTTCCACGAGAATATTTCAATTTTCAAACACGACACGGAAATTTTACACGCCGCGCCGATTTGAAAGCGTTACGAGAGGGAAGTACGATAAAATCGTGTTATAATCTGGAGAAACGTTTGACGAAGGGAAAAAACTTTTCGTATCGAATATAAATTACGTTAAAACGATAGCGTGGCGAAATAGGAAAAAAATCTTGCGACATTTCGTTCAACATCGAAGTCGGCGTTGAACTACAGTACTCGTATTTTCTTTAAACTTGAAGGAGGAAATCTGCGGAAAAGTGCTGCTTGCGTTAAATATAAAATAAACTTTCATATATTAATATTTTCTATACGCCAACGAGCAATCCGTATCCGGATGACGTACCTTCGAGAAATATCGAGTGCAAAAAAAGCACGCCATCGACGCATCGACGTGGTAGGACATCAATGGCCGAATTTTCCATCGGATTCTTTTCCTACGACAATTTAACGTAGTTAATTCGCTTGCGTCTGTGTTGAAAATGGAAAAATTGCGAAAACCCCTCGAAGCAGTACTTCGCCGTGGGATGAAAAGTTGAAAATCTCAATAAACACGTCTAAAATATGACGCCGAGTCGATTAGAAAACTGCCCGCGGGGGGAATGCGCGTCTGCGCGTCTAAAATCACTAAAATCGAATAAATTGGGTTAAAAGGAAGTAAATTCGGTTTCAGTTCTGTTTACAAGATAGGTTTTGCAATTTATTCAAGAAATTTTCAATTCTCGAATCGAAAAATTATTTTTCAGTCAAAACAACAAACAAATTTTCTTGCTCTTAATTGGAACTTGGAGTGATACGGTATTTTCAATTTTTCCTTTTTCCGTTATAGGAAATTCGGCTAAAAACTATATTCAAATTAGAGCTCCGCAGATAGAGGTTTCCTTTCATACTTTTCTTCGTGAAATTCATCGGGATCGAATTTGTATGGAGAGAAAGGACATGATACGTCGTGTAGCGTAGTAAAAAATCAACATCTAGTCACGATGAATTTTTTTAATAGCTTTATATATAAATTCGAACGTTCAATAAGTTTTGTGAGATCAGAATTATTTTCTGCTCTGGCAGTTTGCATAAGAAAAACCTTATTTATATCGTTTTACAAATACATGTCCTCCTTCTCTGTATCGACCTTATGTGTACTTGACTATGTGTATCTAGTGTACTATCTGCTATGTACTTGCAATCGTTGACGTTAGCGTTTTGATACCCGCATTAAAGAAAAGGTGGAGGGGGGCGGGAGGGGTTGTGGAGCGTTTTTATATATTTGGAAGTTTGATATTCCTTTACGAATCGATCGATGTCAATTCCAAAATCAATAATTAAAAGATTAAAACATTTTTCATTTTTTTTTCCAATAAAACCAGTCAAAAGTTTTTGCTTGGGCTCAGTTAATCTTTTTTTTTTGTCATAAGACTCTGAGCCAAAGCAAAAATTTTTAACTGACTGCAAAAAAAATTAAAAATAATTTTTTTACGAAAAATAAAAAGCAAAAAATGTATTTTTTTGCTATTTAAGTATCTACTACTTGAATAAAAATTTTATCGAGTTTCAACGAAAATCGATTATCTGACTTATTTGGGTAGGATCGGATAATCGAGGTTCTACTGTATTTCAATACCTAACTCAATTCGTTTTATTCAAACTCCCAAAATTTATAATTGCCCCATCCCTTCCGTTTGCGGTGTGAGGGGCAAAATGACTGAAAAATCTCAGTCGAAGTCAACTAATAATAAGCAATGCGAAGCTAAATCGTTTTTCTGGCCCTCTACGCGACGCGACGCTTTGAGAGAAGTGATAAAATCATCGCGGAAGAAATCAAAAAAAAAAACAAACGAAAAAACGACCAGTTAAAACACGCTTTTTCAATTACCTCTCCTCGTCGGTGCGTAATGCGTGTCCAGTAATTTGTAGCTAGAAAAAACCTGCTTAAGAGAATGTTCGTTTCGCGTGAATGTAATTCTACGATGAAATTAATGATTAGCTTTAAATGATTTTTGGTTTTCTTTCGACCACATACTACATTTATTTACTCGTTGGTTTTTCTTCGCGTTTTTTTTTACGGGCGTTTCGTCGTTCACCTCCACTTGCCTCAGCGCCATGCAACGTTATATCCCGGCGTATTCCTTATTTAACCATTGATTTAGCACCATCGCATCGTTTCGCTTTTCTTCGCTTTTCCTAGTGCTTTCCTATGTGTATGTGCATTTTTACTAACACGTCGACCGCTATGTACAAAGTACGGACGTTTATTTCCGCGTATTTCATTCGATTCGAAACTATATAATTTATTTTTTCTTTTCGTTACTTCTTTTTGGTTTTTACACTCAATTCGATAAGAGTTTCCTTTTTGATTTGCTGGTTGCGCGAAACCGGAGGCAATTAAATTTCCAGCAACGAGGTTAAAAAGCGAGAAATAGACGAATGTGGATCAATTCGATAAGTAATGAAGTTATTTTTCTCGTTGAAATTATCATCTTGCTTGGATAAAGTTTTGACGTCGCGTGTCGTTCATTCCTTTAGAGTTGAATTAGGTAAATAAAGAAAAATTAATCGAATAGGAAAAATCGATCGATTTATGGTGCGATTTTCGAGTCGAGGATCTTTAATCAACGTACCCGGGGCACTCGTTATCTTTGCTTGTCTTTTTTTTAAAAAGAATTTACCTACAGTATTTGCGATAATTTCGATGGTTCTGTTTCTGTGACAAAATAGTAGATGGTGCTTCCCTATAATAACCGGTTTCTTGATGTTGTATGGTAACGACTTGAAAGGCCCCTCGTTCTTCTAATAATTATGCACGAGTTCGGCTGCGGATATCGAACATGTTGCGTTGATTTTTAGTCGATACAAATATTTGCTTAGGAAATGGCTTTTGACTGGGTACATCGAAGTTGGGATGAAATTGAAAAAAATACGACTATACAAAAATGTCGCTGACGAAAACATAATTTATGGCAGTTGTCGACCTTTTGAAACGAATTGTACACAATTTTGATTCGTTATGTACGAAAGAAATTACACGCGACGCGAGTGAAATGTTACCATTTGCTCGGTTAAAGGAAATATGAAAATGCCGCAAATGTTCGTATGTGTTGACGGTTAACACGCTATTGAAGGGTTTGCGACGAATGCATTTTCCATAGTCGAGCTTTCAACGATTCGACAAATATGTTTTCTTCCACGCTGCTCCTTTCCTCTTCGGTCGCTGCGCTATTATTCGGTTTACTATAACGTCGTTTCGCGTCGCGTCGTAGAATTGTTCGTATATTCTTGCGTATCATTCGAATAATACGTAAGGTGGCTTTTGACGTGGTCGAGTTGTACGATTCTAGGAATTTTGACATTTGTCAACAGGATGTTTATTCGACGGCGACGCGACGCGTGATTTAATTGCGTGATTGATAAGAGCGCCGAGTAGGTACGTAATATGTGACAAATAGGTACTTATTTTCGCGAGTTCAACGAAAATTTCTCATTTTTCAAGGTTTGACGTGGCGTCGCGTCGTGACGCGTGTTATTCGATATACTCGCATCGTATCAACGGGGAAAAGATCAAATCAATTTGCAAAACTTTTCTCAGCTCTCGAATCGCGAACGTCGTCGTATACCGAAATATATATGTAATTTAAATTTCGACGTTCTTTTAATATTTTCATAAGAACGATTGTCGAACGTGTAGGGTTTCTTCGACGATGTTTACATTCGATATGCGCGCCAATATCGAAGCCGTCGGCGAAAAAATATTATTTATTCAGATTGAATTTTAAAACCGCAAATCCGTCCGAGTTTCGCGAATCGACACCGTCTTCTGCGGCCTTTCTTATACTTTTTTTCGTCGCGCAAAATTCTACGATGATAACGAAATTTACCGATATTGCGACGCAATTTCGGCGCCGCGCTGTCTCGTCGCGAAGTTCGCGTTTCTCGCTCGGCTACGCGTTGCGTTATAAGAGTGAAAAAAATCGTAAACGAATAAAATTTTAGTAAATTGTGAATTTCGATGAGAACCTGTTTCGTGTTTCGTATGTTTTTAAAAATCGTACTAGCCGGGGAGCCCGCACCTGTCAATTGCAATTATTTTCCCGGGTCGTAATTCGTTTGTTGGGGAAAAAAAGTCGTTTCATAAGCGTATCACGTTTCGCATCGCGTCGTTTTCAATAATCGAAACGCCATCGGGTATTTTTGGTTGATAAATTGGGCTGGATGGGCTGCATAAGCGGTGGTTGCGTCTATAGTTTTTTCGCGTTGAGAGTATACCCATTACCCACTTCAACTTCAACTGCGAAGCTTCTGTTTGACGACCATGTATATTTCGTAGAACAATTTTTTCCTGCTTGAACTTGAGATATGTCATCACAAATGGGCATTGATGAGTTAACAGATTGGACATAACATTACACTTTGCAACACTAGAACGAGTATTTTTGAATTATAATTTCAATTTTTAAAGCAAATTTCTCGTTCCAGCATTGAAAACTATAATTTCATGTCCCATCTTTTGGCTCATCAATGCTCATTTGTGATGACATGTCCTAAAGTTCAAGTAGGAAAATATTGTGCCAAGAGACATACATGGTCGCCAAACAGTAGGTTTTTTTTCCAAACCGCGACGCAGAAATTTATTCAACGGGGTCGCGTTTTGGTGGTATTCGAAAAGGCCGGTTTTTTTCCTACCCCGAAGTACGTAAATTCATATACAGGGTGTTCCGGGGTAGAAGTAAGGCCTTCAACCCAGAAACTGTGCAACATAAACTGAGTTTATGTATGCATGTTTGCCTAATCCTCGGGCCGCAGGTGCAGCGGTATACTCTTTCAAAAATTTTTTTTTTCATTTTTGTTAACTAATTTTGAATAATTATACCTCAACAGGATGATTGGTCATAAGTGAAGTTTTTTATCAATTCGTAATTTTTTTTAGTGCATCTTTTTATGCCGATTATTTTGACAAGTGCTTCTGGAGGGGGGAAGACTGTCCTGTTGAATGCCGCAAACCTCACCTCTCTTATCTCACATAGTTGAAAAGTTATGGTTGTTCAAAAATTGAAAATTGCAAAAATTGACATAATTTTAAAAAGTTTCGGTAATTTTAATTTTCATAACTTTTGATCTAATTAAAATAGAAAGATGAGATTTGCGGCATTGGAAAGATCAAACTTTTTCCTTCTAAAAACATTTATTAAAGTCATATGTTATGAGAAGAAATTTTTGAATAATTCAATAAAAATGAATAAAAATTTCACAATTTGAAACGCGTTTTCTTCTTTAATTCGTCATTTACACCGTTGAATATCAACCTAACACAAAAATCATCCACACTAGAATAATCTAGATAAAATTATCTTTTTCCCAGAACAAACCGCATGTTTCTATCTATTTTAGCAATTGAGGTATAATTATTCAAAATCAGTTAACAAAAATGAAAAAAAAAAATTTTGAAAGAGTATACCGCTGCCCCTGTGGCCCGGGGGTTAGGCAAACACGCATACGTAGACTCAGTTTATGTTGCATAGTTTCTGGGTTGAAGGCCTTACTCCTACCCCGGAACATCCTGTATAAATTTTCTAAAAAATCCTGAAAATGTGAGAATATATTAAAAAAAAATTCAACAAAAAATGTGAATTTTCCGTAAAATAGATTATTTGCACATGAAAAAGCTCCCCTCTCCCCAACAAACAAAAAATCCTATTTCGCAAACTTCTCAAGAAGGGGTTCACAAAAACTCTCAAAAATGTTGAGAAACACAAAAAAACTGTTTTAACAAAAAAAAGCCCCTTTCAATTTCCATAAATTTTAGTTCCAATTATTTTTCGGTGAATGCAATTCTTGACATGACAAAGAGCCGTTTATATCAGGAAATCCCATTGCTCGAGCTTTTTACGATAAGGGTTTTCCAAAAAATCTCAAAAATGTGAAAACATGCAAAAAAAATTTTCAGACGAAAAACGCGCCTTTTTTAATTTTTAACAACTTTTGTTATTATAATTTTCCTGTGAAATAGATTTTCCATACAAAAACGAGCCCCTCGCGGTAAATAATTCCGTTGCCGAAACGCCTTTCAAGGATTTTCCAAAAAATCTCAAAAATTGGATGTAATGCAAAAAAATAATAATAATTAAAAAAACAAAAGAATGCACCTATTTCAACGAAAATTACCCCTTGTTGTCAAAATTTTCTTCAAAACATCCTACTTTAGGGAATTTAGTTTTGTTTTTCAGGGGTAGAGGGCTCCTGGATGATAATTCCACCGATTAATTTTAAATTGTAAATTTTTCCAATAAAATAAGAAAAGTTTCAATCAAAATTTAGGGTCTTCGGTTCATAGGGGAAAAAAATCAAAAATATCCCTCTCTTCTCCCGAAAAATTCTGCCACCAAACTAGTCTGCGGATCAAATATAGCAAAAATACTTCAACCATGAAACTCTCCGAATACTTTTGCGAAAAAACTAGCAACATCGTTAAAGCTGTCCTTTAAATTGCGAAATTTCAAAAGGGAAAAAATGATTGCACATAATTTAGTACGAAAGTAGTATACTCTTTTCATTTCCTTTGGCATTTTCGATAACCCTGCCGTAATAATTTCGCATCACGGAGCAATAAAACGAGAAGGAGATCAATGGTCGAGAATTTTTTTCAAATATCGACAATTTTTTTCCTCTACGAATAAATAAAATATTTTCTGGCGATTTAGCGGCAAGACTTCGCGACGAATTTCTTTCTCGGTATTTCGTTTAAATAAGGCGCGAATGCATTTCGATGATTATTTCTTCGTATTAAAATTTCTATTGAAACGCGTTCGAGTGAAATCCTCTTACCGAAACGATGAATACCTAGTTAAGAAATAATTCCACGTGAAAATAGCATCGTTCGAATAAGATATAAATTACGTAGGTAATTACGTGTACAGCACGAGGCAGAAGGGGAGGTCACGATAAACGCAATCTTTTTAAGACGTTCGCTTGCGCAAAAAAAAAAACAATTTACTCTGCGAACTCCACAAAGAATACGTTATACGCGCGAATTAAAACCAGAAAAATCCCATTGTTGGCCGTGCACATCAAACGCGCCACCACGAAACTGCAAAAAAAAAACCCACGCGTCGAGTACTTAAAAAAATGAATCCTCTGTTACAGAATCGAGACGGTGGAAAAAGAAGCTTTCAACATGTCCACAATGTACAGCGTTCATTTTCTGAATAACGTTTTCGAATACGTGCACGAGCGCGGTATCACGTTGAAAGATTGGAGAAAAGCTATCATCGAAAATAATACTTTACGTAATTTAGACAACGAAGCCATTAACGTGCCATATAGCGACGATCACACCAGACAACAAACAGAATTCCATTTCGTCGGTAATATTTTAGAAAAATTGAAATATAACTCGTTGAAATTCGATATCAACGAAATGGCGCCTTATCGAGTACGCGAAAACATTTTCATTCGAGCTTGCCAATGCGATTTGGGGTCCTGGATGAAGACGTCGTTCGCCGGTAACTACCTGTTGATCGAGACGCTCTATAACCAGAGCTACTGCACGTTGAATTCCGTATTCGCCAAATGCTTCAAACACGCCGAAGGCTTCATGAGGGTGGCCAACTTCACCGAGTCCGTTTGCAACGCCCAAGAGACCATCGTCTGCGTCGAGCAGCAGCCGCCGGACGTCAGCAGTCAAAACCCCAACATCCTCAAGGCGGTCGGCATCATAAACGAGGGTAAAATCGACCAAGAACGTAAGGTGATCAGCGCCGTGTTGGCGGTGGCCATGGGAGGCATCTTGGTCACGTTGATTATCAGCATTTTCATGTGGTTCAACAGAAAAGGCTACCACGACTGCATATTCTCGTCATTCGGCCGACGTATCTCCTCCTTAATCTCTCGACTTCTAATTACATCCCACGGTATCGCCCGGGCCACCTCGGCCAACTCCATAACTCGCGTTTCCATTCACGAATACGCCGAGGTATGGCCGCAGAAGTTACTCAACAACGACCTCGACGAGACGTACGTCTGCGAAGACAAAGCCACGCAGACGTTACCCGAAGAACTCACCCAAGAGTTGCTGCAAAATTTACGCGAGAAACTAGACGATCCGGAGAACTACAACGAAGCTCGTAACATGATCGAACACCTTTACGATCTCATCAAGGTCGAGGAAAACTGCAACAACAACGTCTTGGGCGAGGAATTCGTCGACATCACCTTCCCGGCCATCGACGAAGACCTCATGGGCAACGTATACGACGTCATAAGACCGGGCAAACAACGTATCCGTCGGTACGACAAATCCTTCAAGACGTTGGCGCACAAAGGCACCAGGGCACCGTCGCCCGACAAACTATCACCGCAGTCCTTCACCACGTCGTCCTTCTCCAATTCCTTGAGAGCGGCCGCGGCCGCCTCGTCGTCGCTATCGCCAGCGCCTCCGATCGACGCACCCGCACTTACCGACTACATGCAGCCGACCGATCATCAATCCTACACGTATTACGAATTACCCTACGATCAGGTCGGACCTTCGAAGGGTGTACGAGCCGATAATATCGCCTTGGCCGATTACAAAGATCCCAAGGACGTGAAAATACCAATTTACTCGGAACTGGGTAGCATTAGCGGGCGTCCTTTGCCCGATACGCCTCTCGGTAATCAAATTCGTTACAAGGATCTCGGAAATTCCGTAAATTAAATAGTTTCAAATCTGTGATAAATTTATTTAGTTTAGTTGTGTATAGCGAGTGTATATATTTTTTTCTCGTCTGCGTACTGCTCCCCTCTTCCCCTTCCGTGTCTGTCAACCCTACAAATAATTTTTTATAATGTGATTTTTCTCTATTTTTTATTTTTAAATACAAATTTAACACTTGTTTACATGCTCTGTAAATTATTATAACGATTTTGATCCACGTGTACACGCTGCTATCGGAGACGACGGTGAGCAGTGTTGCCAGATGGGGTGATTTTTGAAATTTTCAATTCTGCGTTGGTAATTTTGACATGGTTTTGCAAAAAAGTTGCGATTTGGCTTGAATTTTGAATTTTCTTATTAAAAAAAAAAACACAGACTTGTTTCTACAAAATTTATACGATGTATTAAATTTTAAAAGAAGGTAATTGGGAAAAAGGTAATTAATTTCTAAAACTGATCCAATAAACAGCAGAAACGAATAGCTCCACGTAATTTACTGATGATTTACCGGTAATTACAGGTAATGCACCGGAAATTACAAGTAATTATAGGTCAATTACAGTCGATTTACTGGTAAGTATAAGGAGTTATAGGTAATTTACCAGTAAATAAAGGTAATTACGGTTAATTTACTGGTAAATACAAGTAATTACTGTTAATTTTCTGGTAAATACGGGTAATTACAGGTAACTTACTGATAAATACCAGTAATTACAGACAATTTCCTGTTAATCACAAGTAATTACATTCAATTTACGGGTAAATACGGGTAATTACAAACAATTCACTGGTGATTACCAGTAATTACATGTAATATATGGGTAAATATGGGTAATTTATGAATAAATACGGGTAATTACATATAACTCACGGATAAATACCGGTAATTAGAAACAATTTACTGGTAATCATGGGTAATTACAGGTAATTTACCAATAAATACCAGTAATTACACACAATTTACGGGTAAATACGGGTAATTACAAACAATTCACTGGTGATTACCAGTAATTACATGTAATATATGGGTAAATACGGGTAATTTATGGGTAAATATGGGTAATTTATGAATAAATACGGGTAATTACATATAACTCACTGATAAATACCGGTAATTAGAGACAATTTACTGGTAATCATGGGTAATTACAGGTAATTTACCAAAAAATACCAGTAATTACAGACAATTTACTTGTAATTACGAGTAATTACATGTAATTTATGGGTAAAAACCGGTAATTACGGGTAATTGCATGTAACTTATAGGTAAATACCGGTAATTACGGGTAATTTGTGGGTAAATACGGGCAATTACACATAATTTATCATAAAATACCATAAGTTCTGGTGGTGTGATTTTTTTATGGTTTTCAAATGGATTGATGGTGACTTAATCTACTTTCTTCCTAGCAGCATTGATGAGAAAATATCTGTCGGTGGCGGGAAAAGGGATAAATTGTTTAATTTTTCAAACCGAATTACTTTTTTTTATGCCATATAACGAGACGAAGTAAACCGTCGAAGTTCACTCAACCTCATATTGACACTTTCCCCAGCACTCCCAACTTGCACTATATTTTTTTCGCACCTCGTTATAATCTCCGACAAGTATGAATGAACATCGGGCGATCGTTTTCCACAGACGTTTCGCGCTCCAGCGAAATGCCCAGGTCATTCATCGTCTCGTTACATTTCCAACAACAAAAAAAAAGCACACTCAAATGCGGCGTTGGCGATATTTTTAGATATTTTTTTGGCTTTTATTGCAACGCGTAATAAACCGAGTTGCATCGTGTATCGGTTCTTTTGGAATTATGTCAAAACGGACACCGATTCTATGGCATTTTTTGGCGGCACGTATTCCGTATGTGCTCCAATTGCAGATTGGAAAAAAGTCTGCATGTGTTTGTTTTTATGCACTTTGTGACATGTACGCTCGAATGTAGTTACGTTTTCGTTATGAAAATACTCGTCGCTAAATTACACGACAGTTTTGTACCATTCTGAAATAATCAGGAAATGAATTTTTGATCAAAGGATGCGACCGTAATGGATCGCGTATCTGAAATTGACGTTTATTAATAGCTTTTTTCGTGTATCCTATGCGATCTATGGTAAATTGGAATTAATACAGAATGCATTTCGGTATTATACGTGTATCATTGTACAACAAATGACCTTATGTGGTCCGAATATAGAAACGATGTTGACATCGTTTGAGGCAAATACGAAATTTCGTTAATGGAAAAGAGTCATCGCTGGAATTAATATTTATAAGCATCGATAATCCATTGGCTGAAGAAACTCCCTCTCTGAAAGGAGAATTTCGGACATCGCAGAATAGCCAACTCAGCTCTATGACTTCGCCGCCAAGCAACCTAAACTAGGTGTTTGTATTTAAATGAATTCATCAAGCCAAGTGGCACTTGAACGTAGGAGGGGCTGTTAGACTTTCTCAGTTTGTTAAATCGGCCTCCATTATGCCATTCGACGCTGTACTTAACACGGTATTTATTATACCGACAAAACCTACCTTCGTGACTGCGTAACAGCACATGTATAAAAAACCACCCTTTTGAAATATTTTTTATTCGGACATAAAACAAAGGGTGTGTGTGACGTTTTATGTAAATGACATTTCCACCGGGTACTCAATCACCATAATTTTTTCTCGGCGGTTTTCTTTCGAACCGCGGAATTTTTCTTTGTGCTCGTCGCGATGCAAATTTCTCCCGAGTTCTACGTAAATGGAAATTTTTCGCGTTTACGACGAACTCGTTCGGGACGTTAGCTCTTACTTGCAAGCCGCGCTACGATGACCGAATGCATATTAAATCAGCGCCCCCGAGGCGAGGTATCTCGTAAAACACACATCTCGTTCGGAACCGAATTAACAACGTCCCTGTTCCAGAATCCACGTCAAAAAACGCGATCGCGAGGAAAAAAGCTAATTTACTCGCGTATTTCTATTTTGCGCTCATTTCATATTACGCGAGCTCGACAAATGTAATTCGTATTTTTTTTCCACGAGATAAATACGTTATTCTGTAATCTTACTGTCATTTACACGATTTTTTTGCCCGAAATTTATTCATTGAATCAGAACGAAAAATAAAACGGGATTTCTCTTTTTTTTTCCACTGCCATTCGCGGAATCCGCGAATACGCGCGTGTCACATAAGGGAAGTCAATTTAACGGATTCATGAGGGTTGGAGTCACACCGGAGAGATGGTATTAGCGACTAGCGAGCGTGCATATACCTTCGATACGAGCGTCGTTCGTCGTATTCGACGCTTTTCCACAATTTTTTCTTATTTCGCGAATTTCAGGAAATTACTCGATATCGGTTCGTGTTCTCTACACGGGAAAACAATTTAAACGTAATTTCCAAAAAAAACACTCCAGACCGATTTTCTATACACACGAAATATGCCACGAAGGCAGGTAGCGGGGTTTACTCGATATGTAAATTTTTTTTACTCGGATAAAATCTACATTTTTTGGCCAAAATCGCACGTGGTCTTATCTCTAACAAGAAATTTAATACGTTTTGCACGCGGTTTAAAAATTTCGAATTTTTTACATACTTTCGGATGATTTAATCGCTTGTTTTAGTCGTACACGAAATCGTATCGATTTTCCCGTAAGCCGAGATTTCCGATATAATTACCAAAATTTTTGAATAATTTTTACTGAATAATTGGAAGTAATTTTCATTCGAACGAGCAAACCAGAAAAATCAGGTGCGAAATGCGAATCAAGACCTCAATTTTGAGAAAGGAAATGAGTAATTTATTTTTAAACTCGTGAAGATTCATTTTTAAACAAAAGTTTCCCGTGGTCTTCACAGCGAACCGTAGGTATCTGACCCTCCCCCTCACCCCTCTTCATCAAGTTGTACGAAATTGTGCATTTTTGTGAAAATATAGAAAAATTTCTTTGCTGTTTTCTATTTCTTAAATAAAAAAAATTTGTTTCTATTGAGTCATAAAAATTTTACACCCTTCCCCTCTACCCTATGTCAAACTTTTTTTTGAAAAATTGTATTCTGTCCATTTTCAAAATATTTTTCAAAAGAGAAACCGTCTCAATGAAAATGTTGCCCTCCACCTCAATTTGTGCATAATATTATTGTTAAATGAAAGAAATCGGGGAAAGTTATAGGTACTAATATGTAATTTGAAATTTCTAGGGCTCCTGTTGACAGACAGTGCCAGGGAAGGGTTCTCCCTCCACCCTCCTCTAGCCATTACCACGAGAATTGAATTAAGAAGTGATTGAAGAAAAGAACTACAAAATAATTAGTACAAGGGGGGGGGGTGAAAGTAATCGAAAAATTCAGAAGCAAGAGCACCACCTAATTTTCATATCCAGCTGCTCTTGTGTCGTTTATGTATTTTTTTAATAAAATTATTATTTTGATTTGATTATAAAATTTTTAATTTTAATAATAATTTTAAATTTTTATTTAATTATTTTAATAAATAATTTTTTAATTAATATATTTTTTATTAATTCAATTATTTCTGTCAACCACTTCAACCCCTTGGGCGTTGTCCCCTAAAGGGCCGAACGTGTCCATAATATCAGTTATCTGATTATCACTCAAAAACTACAGCATGTAAGAAAAAATAATTTGAACAAAAAATAATCTACGTAAAATTCCCTACAAAATGATACCAAACATGACTCCTTTTCGTTGAAGCTGACCCCCTTGAAAGGGATTCAAAAAAATGCCAATTTTGAAAAAACACAAATTTTGTAAAATAAATAAATTCTGCTTCCATTTAAGCGTCAGCTTTTGTAATGCACTTCAATTTTAGTTCGTATCACGTATTCGTAAATTTGTAATTGATATCTTATCCCCTCCCCCTTTTCCTCACCTTTCTTTTAGTCTGAGCGGTCAACTCCGAAAGACATCGAACCACTTAATTTTATGAACAGGATATCGCGTGTGGTTTTCACTCAAGTATAAGACCATAAGAAAATTTCTGACAAGAGTAGTGAAAAAAACCTCTCATAGGGGGGAGACCTTTTGGAAAGGATAGCTCCCCCATTTTGGGGCTTAGAGTTATGAAAATAATTTGGTCGTCGTTTCCATATAATTCGACCTTCCTGAACACGAACTCATCATTAGTTTTCTCATAGAAGATGTATGTAGTATTTCCACAATCGTATTTCGGGGTTAACCGCTTAGACAACAAGAAAGAAGGGGAAAAGGGGGAGGGGATAGGAGATCAATTACAAATTTACGAACATGTGATACGAACAACAATTGAAGTACATCACAAAAACTGACGCATAAATGGAAGCAGAATTTATTTATTTTACAAAATTTGCGTTTTTTCAAAATTGGCATTTTTTGAATCCCTTTCAAGGGGGTCAGCTTCAACGAAAAGGAGTCGTGTTTGGTATCATTTTGTAGGAAATTTTGTGTAGATTATTTTTTGTTTGAGCTATTTTTTCCTACATGTCGTAGTTTTTCAGTGGTAATCGAAAAACTGAAATTGTGGACACGTTCCGCTCCCTAGGGGACAACGCACAAAGGTTGAAGTAATTGACTTATGTTTTTTGTGCAAAGAGGACCCCAAATAACATTTCAAAGCGGTGAAACGCTTTCCGGAAATTTTGCCCCTCAACACGTTGCTTTTAGCGCTAATTCGCCTAGACTATTTGCAATTCAAAAAAAATCTAAAATATCGATATTCTGGTCTACATAACATTTTATGGTTTCCTCGTTCTTTTTCCAGCAAATCACATCATCTTATAATTCAAATCGCGTTCGTTCGTTCGATTCAATCGCACTTTGAAAAAACACTTTCGACGCGAAATTTTCGGAGTTAATGCGGCGGACATAATAAATACGAGATTATTCATTTCTCGGTCGAAAAAAAAAAAATCCCGAATAAAAACCATTTAAAACATTTAATAAAGATATCATTCCAAGGAACGCGTATTTTAACCAATTTCAGACGTGTTCACCGGCACCAGGCAATTTCCACTTTTCACCGTTTTCAAAACACCGTGATTAAATCAGTTAAAAAATTTTTACACTTGTTAAAAAGCAACTCGTACTAAACGAGGCAACAATACCTCTGATCTTCGCTTTAAAAAAGACATGTTTATTACGGTCGATTTTCCCTTCCCGGCAAATCGTACTACAAATTTCCCAAAGTCAAGGTATCTCCGTATCGTTACGTGGATAGCATTTAAAAGCGAGCAAAAAGCCCTTTTGTAATTTATCCAGTTGCGAGGGAATTTTCAAAAATCATCACGTATTGTGGTTGTTTTCATTTATCGTCTTATTCATTATCGATAATACGCGAAATGTGTAAGACGATATTCTACGTATTCTCGTATTGTGCCTTCTCCCCCCCTCCCTCACCCCCCGCTTCGCCTTACTTTTTCGTCTAAATACTTCAACAAGCTGCCAGCCTATAGCTTTTATTGAAATCGCACCTAAGAAAAGTGTATTACAACCGTTGAATGTTTAAAAGTTGCTTTAGAATCAAAAACTTTTGATTATAAAGTTCACACCGACAACTTTTCACCCTCACATTAGCATAAGCTTTAAACTATTCAAAGCATTCTTATTAAATTGTAAATGATACCGAAAAAATGTGTAGCTGGCAAAACCACTTCTGTTTTGATTTATTATTTAAAAACTTTACCGGCGAGCTTTTTAATAACTACTTCGGAGGTAGACTTAAGAAAAAGTGTTCAGCTAGAAAAGCGAGTTTATTTAAATGAACCGCCGAGTACAATGCTGTAAAAATCCGCGCAACCATACGCGAAAGCTTGAACAAAAAAATACCTTTTTTTGCGGGACCGAATTTCGAAAAAGAATTAATCACTCGAGCGAACTGTCGCCGCGTTTTAATTGTATTATCGCGGCTACATTCGGAATCGCTAACGAACTCGATAATCGAAACAAACTTTAATTAGTTCGCGCGAATAATTGAAAAAAAATCATTTTTTACGCCATCGTGCCCCTGCAATTGGCACATCTTACGCGTTAACTAAACCAGAAAAAATTCCATTTACGCGAAACTTTTCTAATATGATTTTTTCCCCATTCGATCGCTAGTTTTAACGGACAAGCACGCGAGATTTCTTCCGACGCACAACTTCGGCAATTTTTCCTTCTTTTAAAATTTTAACCAACTTTATCAACTTTTTAGCCGTCTCTCGAAAGCAATCCGCGACCGGGAAATATTTTCTCCAAATCAAAATCAATCCATTTCGGAAATTAGATTATTTTTTCTAGAAAAAAATAAAATAAAATAACACGAAAAAGAAGGATAAAATGAACGTATATCGATAACGATATTAGAATTTGAGCGAAGGTAATTTGTAAAGTACGTTTTGAAATTCTCCCACTATAAATTTACTCGACGAAACTTCCCTTCGTTTATCTTCCCGACGATTATTGTAGATAAAATGACATCTATTCGGGTCGTAGATACGTTTCTGCTGGATTTACAGGGAGGAGGAGGGGGAAGCAGGACGACGACGGAGATTGGAGAAACAATGTTATTGAGATAAAGCTTCGACACGGAATTATAATCTCGGGTATTTCCCCTTGCCCTCGATATTGTTCGAAAACAAAATCAAAATCCTGTAAAGAAGTTTTGGAAATATTAAACCATAAATGGTCGTGATTATTTTTCGCAATCGAGAAGATTGAAAGATTTGGAAAAATTACCCGACCTTTTAAATTGTAATTTGAACGGTATTTTCCCAGGGAACTTGTCTGTGAAAAGTTTCATTTTTAAATTATTCCCGCGTCGGTATCAACCCGGGAAGTACACGCGTTTAATTTTTTACTAGCGCCCTCTATTAAAATTCGTTGAAAATTAATCCACATCGACCAGGTTTTCGGTAAAAAAAAACTCGCACTGTGAGTCAACACAGAAAATTAGCTAAGAATAGCGATCCAAACCTGTTAAATTGCTTATTGTGAGAAATTAGCCGAGGTCATTTGATGACTTGGTAATAAAAATCTATGTGGACGTCTATTGCTCAAGTAAATCAAGTTCACTGTAAAATATCATCAACAAAAACCCGATTAACCGGTGATTCTTACAAATTATCCAATGTCAATCGGCTTTCAAAACCCGTTTGGTTGGTTACTGCAACGAATTACTCAAGGATGTCTGGTTTTACATCAACAAAAACCCAATCAACCAATGACATCGGTGAATTATTCAAGGTCACCTGGTTTCAAAACCCGTTTGGCTGGTTACTGCGACGAATCATTCAAGGTCGCCTGGATTTTACATCAACAAAAACCCGATCAACCAATGACATCGGTGAATTATTCAAGGTCACCCGGTTTCGAAACCCGTTTGGCTGGTTACTGCGACGAATCATTCAAGGTCGCCTGGATTTTTCATCAACAAAAACTCGTTCAACGGGTAATTATGGCAAATGAACCAAAATTCTTTGGTTTTTAAATAACAAAAACCCGATCAACTGTTTTTCTGCGATATCGGCCAATGTTGACTACATTCAAACTGCAAAATTACCGCAAAAAATTCGTTCTCTCTCTGCCTCGTACATCCTTTCAGCATCCGGATTTACGGTCGAATTCACCTCTTCGCATCATCCTTCTCTCGCGTAATTTACCCCACATAACGCCATTTTCGCGAACCCGATCGCGTGAAAAAATACGCCATTTTCGTTCAATCGTTGGATTGGAAATATTCGAAGAAAATATCGCTTTACCGCAGATTTTCCAAAAAGGTAAAAGCGATACTACCATCATCAGTTGATTTACCGCGCATAATAAAGATTATGCTCGAATATAAAATATATTTCAAGATTCAATACGTAATGTGGAATTGAAAAACGTTAAATTAGCATTTACGAAGCTGTAAAATTTTTTTACACAATATCGGCGTATCTTTTCCAGCCAAAAGTGGCAATTTAATTTCATATAGTCTGGATCGACGTTGAAAATGGCGATATAATAAAATCGCTCAAAATTCCGTATTAACGTAATGATACCTGCGTATTGCTTTGTATTTTTTTTCCACCCTCTTGCTGCTACCCGCGTCGCGCCGTTTTATTATATATCAAATTTGAATCGTCGTTTATTACAAATGCATTAGGAATATTGAACTTATTCGTCCGTTAAGTGCTAGTCCCTTTCATATATAACTTATAATTCGCCATTTTCTTCGCAATTCTCCATCTTTTTTCGAATGATTAAGCGATACTGCACGAAAGGTTCGCCGTTTCAGCAAATACCGCCCGTATTACTTCGGGTATTTCCGTCGCCTTATACTCGCCTCCGTGTAAATATGCCAGTTAATCAAAAAAATCTGCACTCCTATCGCCCACATACCACCGCATCATCACACAAGTTGAAACATCTTCATACTTACATCGTTCAGGCGTCGACGTCGTCGAAATAATCTCATGTAGATTACCGTATTTATATACGATTAGGGTGAAAGAACCCAATATCGAGAGGGAAATAACGAAGGGACGAAAAAAAAAAGGTGACCGAACGTCTCCCAGAACATGATACCGTTCGGTGCTCCGTAAATAGAGATTATCATATTTTATAAAGAAAGAAAAAAAGCAAGCGATACTACACTCACGTCACTTACCAAAATCATATTTACTCAGTAAGGACGAAATACGAACGACAGAGAGGGACGAACAAACGTAAACAGTTATTACTTTCCAGTCGGCGCACGTATTGTAACATCTTCATATCCAGCCGATGGGCTACTACTTTACAAAAGGGATAAGTAATTGGCATTCAAGGCCGAATACACGATAAGTATAATAATGCATCTAGCTCTCGAGAAGGCTAGAAGTCCTTTTCCTTTGAGCGTGACGCTGGTATTTTGTATTCGTAACGGGTTGCCTAGCCGAGACTATATTCAGATATGAACCATCTTTCGCTGCTTGCTTGTTTGCCTGCGCGAGTTCCTTTTGTGTGATAAATTAAAATCTACAACTTGCGAACTGGCGGCCGTGTCAAGGGGTTAAATCGTTATACGAGTATTTTTCTGACATGAATACATCTCTCTCTCTCTCTCTCTCTGTCACCGAACCGAGCTCCGGTATCGGTTCGCATTGGCGAGATTGCTTCTCGCATCCGAGCAAAGTAAAGTGATCAAAATGTAATGCACGAGAAACTCGAGTATACGAAAAGAAGTCTTAATGGAAAGGGCGAAATGTCTTGCTTTCTTTCTCTCACTCTCGAGCCGCATCATCGTCGTAAGTTTCGGAAAAGGAAGGACGGGCGGGGGAAGGGAGAAGAAAATGAATATTTCCTCGGAGATTTTTCTTTTTTCCCCCTTTGTTCGGTTAGGGTTTAATACGCGTATCGATAGCGTTGGAAAAATTATCGTTGACATTTAAAATCACCACCCCTTCTTTTTCCGTTTTTACCCCAAATGAAAAGTAAGATGATACGAATTAGAAAATTTCACGAAAAGAAATCGCTTTTGAATATAATTTAATTATTTTTACTTTTAATTTTCAAAAAATTCTAGAATTTTTAAAAAAATTCAGGTTTTGTAAGAAAAAAAAAACATTAAACAGTACAAAAAGTATGATCAACTTTTCAAACGCTTTAACACAATTTAACTAGAGTGAAAATTTTTTAAAATTATTTTTAAAAACTAGCAACTCCCTCCCTCTCCTCGGTTTCAGAGTAAAAAACTCCTCCACAGGTCATCAACGCGTAACAGGAGAAAGTCTCACAATCAGACGTAAAAGACACAACAAATTGAAGGCGCGTACATGAAAGAGAGCCGCTAGCACATAGCGGAAAATATCGATCAAGTTCGGACTAAGTAAGGGATAATTTTTCAAGTTTTTAAATCTTTACCATTAATCCAATTGGTAAAAAAAAACCTCTAGATCCCTCTTCCCCCTTCTATTTTTACGTCACAGCTACTGACAACCACGTCAACCTCAAATCTTCCCACATACTTCGGTATCGAACTTGTAGGCGCGTAGCCAAGAAAAAGCCGCTAGCGTACAGCGGAAAATATCAACCAAGCTCGGGCTCAAAATTAGATAATTTTTTACTCGAAATTTATTCATTTTTGACATCCAATAAATGTAGGTTTTTTGTTTTGATTAATTTTTGGAATAATTTACAATTGTTATTTAATAAAAAAAGTTCATTTTTTTTCAATTTTTTTACCAAAATTTCGCTTATAGAAAAATCGTAAAAAATTGTTACGTTATGTAGTTGGTTAGGAGACGTCTAAAATGAGAATTTCGATATTTTCACTCTCCACTTTTACTATTAATTTGAAAAAAAAACAAGCTAAAACGAACTTCGTTGGAGGTAAAAAGATGATCATTTAAGAAAATAATTCTCGACTACATCTGAAAATTTCAGTTTTAAAAACGAGAGAGAACGGGATGAAATGGTCTGAAAATTTAGCCATTACTACGTCTCAATGGTAACCACGTTTACCTACGCCCACAATTTCACCATTTCATCTACAACACTAAAACATCCAACCCACTATTTAACTTCTACATGACCTTTCCAAATTGCAGGTTGCTTTGAACAGAAAAAAATTCATGAACACGTTAAATTCCGAAAATTTCGTCATTTCCATACATTTCGTATCACGTAAACTTTCTCTTTACGAAACATCTCACGCTTGAAGTTCCATTTTTGGAAATTTTGAAAAAGCGAATATCACGTTATAAAATCTAACAAACGACAAATTCAAAAACATTCTCGGTCATTCATTTTCCATTTCGTCGTCGTATACAATATCATCGGAAAATTCCGAGCTCGTTATACCTTCAAAACGTTTTCAATTTAATTCCAAACACACTCGTATCCTTTTTGCTTTCGCGCCGGCAAAATAGCTCCTTGAAAGATGATTTTCGTCGTTTGATGCTTTATTTCATAATTTTCATTATATTCCGTCAATATCGACTTACACATTTTCGACGATAAACAATCCCCCATTCAAACGCAACTTATACTTTTACAACGGAAACGAGAAAAATCCTACGCTCATCGAGTAATTTTCAAATACTTCGAAAACGCACTTAAACCACGCCTCGAAAACGTTTTAAAATTGAAGTAACTTTTTTTCTCCCGAACGTCGAAAATTCCGACGTTTAAGCTTCCGCTTATTTGAAAAAGCTACGACGTAGTAAAAGTGTCATGAATAATTTATCCTTTTTTAACTACCGAATGTTTAATTAATGAAAGTTTATGCTTTCGATGAAAGTTAGCAAAATCATAGATTTGCGTGGTTTACACTCGCAAAAAAGAAATTCACGCTTATTAGTCGCTTTAAATTTAATAAAACTTGGTAATTTTTGCTGGCAACCGCGAATAACCGCAACTTTTCGTCACATCGACGTCGCTTTCGACTGCGTCGCCAAAGAGGCGAATTTCCCGCCAGATGCGAGTAAACCCCGTAGCCTGATTTCGGCCGCGTTATCATCATTCGACCTTTGGTACTTTACAAGCGCCAGGCCGAGTTGAAAAATTTCCACCAGCATAAATACTAATTCCCGCCGCTTCGTCTCTCTTCGCGCGTACTATTTACCCAAACTTGTAGTCGGCTCGAACAAAAGCTCCGAAGACTTAATAAAACATTCCACCTCGAGCCTTCTCCTTCAGCTGTACCGCGAATAATATGCAACTCGTTTAATGAACAACTTTCTTATATAATACCGTTTAAGCGTGTCTACCGTCGAGCCACGGTTATATTATTGAAACAGACCATACACGTATAACTTCTCGTAAAAAAGTAATTTCATTCGAGAACACTTGAGGCTTCTTATAGCGTATATGGTATTTCCGAAACCATATACGTACTTCGCGAAATTTATTAATTTACTTTTTTTCCCCCCTCTCTTCATCTCGATGCACCGAAAAACTTTAATATAACGGGCCAGACGCCGCTTTGAATTTACGCGCTTCGACGTTGAAAAATTTCCAAGCATTTAGACGTATTTTTTTCCCAGGGTTTTCTACGTATACGCGAAGATTTTTTTATTTTTTTGCAGCTGAAATTCGTCTAAAGAATTTTTTGATCATTTTTATTTTACTCGTCTCGAAAATAAAATCACATAAGGCGCTGAAATTTGTTCGCCTCTCAAGTACCTGGAATTTTCGTATTGATAATTTTCCCAAAATATCAACCCATGTTATGGAAAAGTTGCCCTCATGTTTTTTCTACCAAAATAAATCGAAAATTCGAGCAGATATGGGAAACACATCCATACAAAAGATGCAGCCCTTTTGATTCTCTAAAATTTTTGTTCCCACGATTTTCACCTCAGGTCAACTCTTGACACGGATTTCCACTTTTTCACTATTTTTTTGCCAAATTTTTAAAATACTTCTCAATTTCAACATCCCCCGTCCCCCTCCCCATCTACAACGTTAATTTTAGATTAGAAGAAAATCTGTATTTAAAAAAAAAATGAATTCTCCATTATGTTTATGAGAGAAAAAAAATTATATTACGTCACATATTTCGACAGTGTTGCCAATTTATAAAAAACGGCTACTTATTTATCAAAAATGAACAAATTTTTGTAATTTTTTCAAAAATATCACATACCTTCGGTTTTTTTCACTTTTACACTACTTTTTGACAAAATTCACTACTTTTTCGCCATCTTTTTACCAAATTTTTCAAAATCCCCTCAAGGTTAATTTTAGATTAGAAGAAAATCTGTACTTAAAAAAAAATCAATTCATCATAAGCTTATGAGAAAAAATATGCATATGACGTCACATATTTCCACAGTGTTGCCAATTTATAAAAAACAGCCAGTTATTTATCAAAAATGAAAAAATTTGTGTAATTTTTTCAAAAATATTTCATACTTACTTTCGTTTTTTTTCACTTTTACACAACTTTTTGATAACTTTCACTACTTTTTCGTTATCTTTTTACCTAATTTTTCAAAAAACCCTCAACATCGCCCCCTCCCCCTCCACAGGGTTAATTTTAGATTAGAAGAAAATCTATATTTAAAAAAAAAAATCAATTCATCATATGCTTATGAGAAAAAAAATTTATATGATGTCACATATTCCGACAGTGTTGCCAATTCATAAAAAACAACCAATCATTATCAAAAATAAACAAATTTGTGTAACTTTTTCAAAAATATTTCGCATCTTCGGATTTTTCCCCTCTTGCGCTACTTTTAGACAAAATTCACTACTTTTTCACTAATTCCACTACCTATCAAATACCTCGGTATATTACAAAGGTCACAATATCACTACAATTTTCCCTCATCAACCCTCATCCCCATTCCCATCAACCTTAAATGCTGAAGAAACTGAAAAAATCACGTATTCACGCCAGCCCCCTCCTACGCGAATCTAAAAAAAGAACTTACAATAAGAAGTTATTAAAAATTACCAAATAGACAAGAATACGAGAACAGTGAAAATTTTAAAAGCACCTCGCTAATCCCAAATTACTAATTTACAATTCAAATTCTCTTCAAACTGGAAACTTGCCGGTAACCTTTTTACGTAAGATTTTGTGGTCTTAATATCAACACATTTATAAACACAAGAGAGTGTTTATTTGTGAAAAACCTAATTTTTAAAAGTAAATTTTGTATACCGAACGACGATGTAAAATTATGTGCAATACAATAAAAGTGTAAAAAAAAAAAACGTAAAACTTTTTTCTTTGTGTTTCCCTGCTTTTTTCCTCTTTAGCTGGGAAAAAAAATTGATGAAGTTGAGATTTTGCGCGAACAAGTTGCCAAATTTAACCAACCGAGCAATTTTCCCCAAAGGAATATGGCGAGATTGTAAATTGAAAAATTCTCCAAGACGAGAAAAAGGTAAGCGAAATAATTTTAATTTTTAAAACAAATATCAATTTTATTATCCGGGCGAAAATTCGCCTCATAAATTTTAACGAGCAAATTATTACAAAATATTGACGAAAATATTACGAAATTTGTAAATTTATAGTTCGACCAACATAAGCAACCTCGCGACAGGCGTTTTTAAGCTTTTAGCAAAAGTCACAATTTTCTTACGCAATTTTGACTTCGAAGACAACTCATCTATGGAAAAACATCGTTAAAATATTTTCATAAAAATTACATATTTTTCCCGAATATAACGCAATCCTATTCAATTAAATTTAACTCCACTGTTTCAAAAAAAAATAGAGGAATTTTCGATTTAAAAAAATATTCCATAAAAAACGCAACCCAATTCACAAAGCAAAAAAACCTTTGAGTTTGGGTTTTTTAAATTTTCATTACTCGAAACAAAAACAAACGGCGAATCCAAGTTGTCTACGCTTTTGAGCAATTTCTAGTTAATTTCGTCGTATACACGAAACGCAATTTCAAAACAAAGCGTTTCGCTACCTACACGCATTCTTCGTATAAAATTTAAATTAAAATTCATTATTGCATTTGACAAGAAACCCTACCTCTATACAGGTCGTATTCCGATTCGCTTTGCCTTACTACTCGAGCGACTGCAGACATCGGACGCGAAATAAAAAACCCAAAAAGTTACTCGATAAGCTTAATTTCTCCACTCGGCGAATCCTTCGTTTCGTAATTTCGCGTAGCTCGAAGCTTCACGGGGAAAATACCGCGTCAGATTCAGAAATACCCGTTATTTCGCGTTTACACGCTTCGATACGCGTAAATACCGTCGGAAAATATTTTTCATAATTGTCGTTCGCGTGTAAATGGGCGAGAAAGAAAAAAGAATTAATTAAATCGTAAAAATTCATGCAAAAATAATTCGCTTAAATCTCGACTTTTTCACAACTCTATGAAAACTTATTTTCTAAAATGAACGAAAAAAAAAAGAAAGAAAAAATAATTGCGATCAAGTTGAAAAAAACTTCCGCAGTGAATCGTAAAGCAATGGTGGAATTTTCCGGATGGGTAAGGTTCATTTTGCGAAGTAGGGTGAACGGGAAGAGGGGGGATCGGAGGAGATGAAAAGTTGCTAAATGAGAAAAAAAAGAAATTCCGTCACGATGCCCAAATTCTCTGTTTACTAGAAAAAGCTATCTTTATTATAATTTCGAAAGCGATAAAAAAAAATCCGAAATATAACAAATTTGAAAACGCGTAATAAAATCGATAGAAACTTAATCCTGTACCTTTGAAATATCCTTTAAAATGAACTAAACGACGAATTATTGGAAATAAACATGTAAGTAACGGATCCCCAAAATGTGATCACATTTTGTCAAAATTTACCAACAATGGACATTTCCGAACACCCTATCAAATTTATAATTTCAATATATTTTTAATTTTCACCTCACAGGTTAACCCCTGATCCTAAAAATTGGCTCCCATAAGTGGCATTTTTTAAAGGAAAAACACCCAAAATATCCCAGTCGAGTACTCGATAAGGATTCTTTGTTATTACAAAGAATTTAATTTTTTTATTCTAAAGAGGGAGGGACGTCGATTTATGGATTTGGGGCTAATCTTGGACGAAAATTTTCAAGACAAAAGTTGCAGGGAATCGAATGAGGTACCTTTTTTGTACTTACATTTTTTTTCATATTTCATCAAATTTTCGAGTTATTTGAGAAAATCTTGTTGTTTGAGCAATCGCTCCTAAAATATTCCTTAAGGAAGCAAATTTTGTGGGCCATTGATCAACTTGAAGTGAAAATTTTCGAGAAAAAGTTGTAGGGAGTTAAAAGAAGTAAAATTTTTGAAATACATTTTTTTTTGTATCTCTTCATTTTTTCAAGATATCACAAAAATGCTCATCTTGAAGAACCCGAATTCCCCACAAAAAACAGACTCCAACGATTTCTCATAAAAGTCGTTATAGACCAATTTTCTCCTTCACTAGGTGAAAATTTCCAAACTCCAAAAACCTTTCCGCACTTTCACTCAAATAACCCCTCCCCCTTCCGTGTACAAAATCAAAAAAGCTCATCTTGAAGAGCTCAAATTTACCATAAAAAACAGGCTCTAACGGTTTCTCATAAAAATCGTTACAGGCCAATTTTCTTTTCATTTCCCCCATTTTTTCGAATTTCTCCCTCACTAGGTGAAAATTCCCCAACTCCAAAAGCATTTCCGCACTTTCACTCAAATAACCCTCCTCTCCCCTCCCGCGTACTAAATCAAAAAAGCTCATCTTGAAGAGCTCAAATCTCCCATAAAAAAACGGACTCTAACGGTTTTTCATAAAAATCGTTAAAGGCCAATTTTCTTTTCATTTCCTCCATTTTTTCGAATTTCTCCCTCACTAGGTGAAAATTCCCCAACTCCAAAAGCATTTCCGCACTTTCACTCAAATAACCCTCCTCTCCCCTTCCGCGTACTAAATCAAAAAAGCTCATCTTGAAGAGCTCAAATCTCCCATAAAAAACGGACTCTAACGGTTTTTCATAAAAATCGTTAAAGGCCAATTTTCTTTTCATTTCCTCCATTTTTTCGAATTTCTCCTTCACCAGGTGAAAATTCCTCAACTCCAAAAGCCTTTCCGCACTTTCACACAAATAACCCTCCTCCCCCCTCCCGCGAACTAAATCGAAACACCGCGATAATCCGAGCTTACCAAATCTGTATCCACACATAAGCACCCAGAAACCTCCAAAACTACGATAAAAATTCGCGTCAAATTCAACACAAGCATTACTCGATGACTTATCGAGGGCAAGTCCCAATAAAAAATCACTTCTTGCACCTTCGGCCAAGGTAAGAAGTGAAAAAAAAACCTTAATAAAAAAAATGACAAACGAATCGAGTATCATTTGAAAACATTATAGATTATAAGTACGGAAGACGGTACAGCGCGCCGTTATTTGTATGATAAGGGATAATCGTGATTTATGGAGTTTAAAGAAAATCTGGCAAAAATACCGTCGCTTTATCCTTTTCGGTTTACCTATAAAATATTTGCGCCATTAATCTATCGCCATAGACCGAACGGGGCCGATAGATGCGGTGATATTTTCGCCATTATTAAGATTTATAAAGGCTGTGTGTTTTGCGAACAAATCATTTTCCGGTGAGTATTAGGCGTCAGAAATGAGACGCGGTTAATTTCGCCCCAACTCGGCTCTCCAAATTTGTATTCATACCGAGCCCGGGCGAATTTATAACGACGGCGAGCACAAAGCGTATCCGCGACAATCGCGATCCTAGGTCAAAAGCGTAATACATACGTATACACACATCTGAATGGCGACGAGGCACGAGGTGGGGGGGGAGCTTCGCGTGAAATATGATTGTCCATTTGTTGGCCCTTTTCAATGTCATCTATTAAAACGACGAATAAATGTAGTCTTATTATCAGGTGCGCCAAATGTACCGACGACGAAGAAAAGCGCCAGAAGCGTTTTATCCTCGTTTCCATTAACGTCGTCGACGACGACGCCGCCACCATTTTAGCGTATTAGCGACGACGAGATGCGTTATATTTCGACCATATTTTCCATACCTTATATACAATACACGTAGTGTAACGAAGTAGCGCGAAAACAATTTAAAGACGTTATTAAAACGAAGAGGTATCGTGATTTATGGCGTAAGGCAAATTCACGCGTATATTTTCGTCTCCCCTTTTCGTGAAATTTCCCACGTTACGGCGACGATGAAAAAACGAAAAAAAAAACCGAGATCGTACTTTTATAAAAATCGTACTTAAAACATAAAAAAATTTAACTCGTTTTTTTTTTACTACATACAATTAAAAGTTATTTTTTAGAGCGTAAAAAACTACTCTTTTCTTTAATAATTAAAAAAAAAAACAAGGGGTGGTTCCGCGTACGAAAATGTTTTTTAAACAACCCGCGCCCCCGCGCGTCTTCCGCATATACAACAGTACAATGCTCACTTGAATCGTCTATACAGAGATGGAATATTAAAAAGAACGTCCGTCGTTTTTTCAGCTCCGCGTTGCGAGAGGTGATAAAAAATTAAACTTTATAAAATCAGATTTGCGGGCCCTCGTCGTGTATCCGTAACAAAGTGTTTTCTTACTTTAAGAAACAGGCGAGAATATTTTTACGCGAATAATTTATGAAGATAAAAGAGCGTTATTTCTAAAAACTAAATTAATGTTCGGCGAATTTTTCAAATTAACGTAATATACAGCGCCAACAACGTGACTCTCTGTTTTAATCTAGCGAGATACTTTTTTTTAGACGGATTTTCCGCTCCGCAATGAAGAGTAATCGAGGCTATTACGCCGAGGTGGACTACGAGAAGCGAGGTGGCGGGGTTGATGAGGTACGTGTTGTCGTCGCGAGTTCGTTAAATTCGATTTTATCGCTGATAAAGGGTTTTAATCTTTGGGTACGAGGTATCGTGCAGCATCTCGTGAGGTTTGAGAATATACAGGGTACGTTGAAGTTATGGAAGAACGGGTGTTGATGTTTCCTAAGTTCCTATAACGACGATGCCACGTACACCAAGTGCCACATTTCGGTTCTTCGTCGCGATGTGCCATATTTCAGTTATACTTCACGCTGCGATGGATTTCAGTTGGGAGGCGCAGCGTGTCAAATTTTCGTTATAGCGCGCAGGTTGCCATATTCCCTCATGTGACACAACGTGCCATGTTTCAGTTACATGGCATATCGAACCAGATTTCGGATTTTCGTCAAAGTGTGTTAAATTCTAATTATACGACGTAGAGTGCCAGATTTCCATTATATGGCACATCGTGCCATGTTTAAGCTATATGGCACAGTGTGCCAGGTTTAGCTACATGGCACATAAAGCCAAATTCTGGGTTTCCGTCAATGTGTGTCAAATTCCACTTATATGACATAGAATGCCAGATTTCTATTATATGGCATATCATGTCATGTTTTGATTTTATGGCACAGCGTGCCAGGGTGTAGCTACATGGCACATCAAGCCAAATTCTGGGTTTCCGTCAATGTGTGTCAAATTCCACTTATATGACATAGAATGCCAGATTTCTATTATATGGCATATCATGTCATGTTTTGATTTTATGGCACAGCGTGCCAGGGTGTAGCTACATGGCACATCAAGCCAAATTCTGGGTTTCCGTCAATGTGTGTCAAATTCCACTTATATGACATAGAATGCCAGATTTCTATTATATGGCATATCATGTCATGTTTTGATTTTATGGCACAGTGTGCCAGGGTTTAGCTACATGGCACATCGAACCAGATTCTGGGTTTCTGTCAAAGAGTGTCAAATCCGGTTACATGGCATAGAATGCCAGATTTCTATTATATGGCACATCATGCCATGTTTCAGTTATATGGCACGCGTATTTCAGCTATATGTCACAGTGTGCCAGGATTTAGCTACATGACACATCGAACCAGATTCTGGGTTCCTGTCAAAGAGTGTCAAATCCAGTTACATGGCATAGAATGCCAGATTCCTATTATATGGCACAGCATGCCATGTTTCAGCTATACGGCGCAGTGTGCCAGGGTTTAGTTACATGGCACATCGAACCACATTCTGGGTTTCTGTCAAATAGTCAAATTTCAGTTTTATGGCATAGAATGCCAGATTTCCATTGTGTGGCACTGCATGTCATGTTTCAGGTATATATTAGGGCACAGTATTTCCATTTTGTGTCATATTATACAAGTTTTCAGTTATATGCCACTTTGAGGCAGATTCAACTCACATGGCATATCATACCAGATTTCCATTATATGGCACATTGTACCACAAAGCAATGCCAGATTTTCATCATTCATTACTTTTTAAAAACAGTTCCTCCTAAATTGGAACTTTTGTGCACCACCACCGATGAGATGATTTGAGAAGAATGGATGAGTATTTCATTCAGTTTAGCAAGGTATAAGAAACGAAACGAAATGGTGGGATTTCGAGTGCATTAAACGTTCCGGCAGTTGACAATTTTCCAAGATGGCGGAAATTTGAAAATTTCGAGTACAGATAGCTCCAGTTGCATCACTCCTCGCGATTTCAACTGTTTTTCGATTTAGTTCTAGTCTCGAAGAGTAACTCGGTTATGATGACGGAATCAGTGTTACCACTTTTATCAAGTAAAATAAAAATGATTTGAAACTTCAAGATTGCGAAAAAAATATGATCTTCACAAGTTGCATTTCTAAGAAAATTCTCTACTCACACAAAATAACATATCAAAAACCTACGATGATATTTTTTGATACATATTTTTGAGGAAAAAAAACATCAAGAATTGACCCTTTGCGTCATTTGGTATAGTTAGACAACCTCTTCTATGCACATGAAAAATTTTTAAAAATTTTACAAAAATCTACGACCCCTCATCTAACTTTTAGCTTGCTACATGACAAGGGGTAGAGGATGCGCTACTACTTTTCGAATAAAAATAAAGCAATTTCTTCGTAAATTCCATCACCGATACGAAAAACCACACCGCACCGCTATTCCGACGCTTCCACAAAATTAAAAAATCATTTACAAAATTACCAAAAACGATGTTATAACTCTTAAATGAAAAAATAATTAAAAATTCCTCTGAAAAGCGTCGTCACGCTAAACAACCACGTTTATGCACGCTTTTAAGTTTCAACAAACTTTCGCGATATCATTCGCCTTCGCCAACTCACCCCTGCAACATCTTCGCACCGTCTTTTACACTGACTTCACAATTTGGCCACTTTTACGAATATCCATAGAACATACGTAGGCAAAGGGGGAAAAAATTCGTCACGATGTTTCGCCATTTAAATAACCCGCTCAAGTGTCATGTAATGGTCAAACAACGCATATCAAACTATTAAAATGTTAATAGCGAAGAAAACTTTCGACGGGAAACTTCGCAACTCTGTACACGTGTTTCGGCGATGCTCGCTGTTTTAATATTTTACGTGGTAAAAATGTTGAAAATTTTTTAATTAAAATTTCATTCCGCTCTGAAAGTCTATCCAGACGACAATAAAATTCTAAGCTATGATATTCCAAGTTGATAGATTCGTTTCGTGAGCAAAAAAAAAACAGCAAAAAGCAAAAAAAAAAACGAAAAAAAAAATCAAGAGTATCTAAAAACTCTGGCGTTTACGTCGCTCGAGGAGATATAAGTTGTAAAACTAAACAGACCAGAAAAAAGTACTAGTAAATTATAAGATAGGTAGATAAGCAGTCATAGAGGGTGGAAGTAGATGTATCATAAATCTTTTTAAAAAACGACTAGTTTAATGTAAAGAGGCAATAAATCTTTCATTGTTTTAATGTAACATTTCGTGTATACTTAACGTGGTATATGCCGCTGCGAAAAAATACTCATACGAGAAAAACAAATTCGCGAACGCCGAAAGCTCGAAAAAAAAAACAAAAATATCAATTCGCCGAGTAACCCTCGCCTCCGAAACTCGTTAACGCGTTCCTCGAGAAAAAAAAAACTCCATCGAGGCTACGGAATCTCGCAGCGTCTTCCCTCGGCAAACCCAAAGACTCCATTCGACTAATGAACCAAAAGATAAGAAAATAACGAACGTTACACGCGAAAGCAAAAAACCCACCGAATTTCATCCACGACGTCGTAAATTATAGAAAACACGAGCTTTTAAAACGAGAATTATAAGATGAACGCCAACACCGCATTGCTTTCTGCAAAAGCAAATTTTTGAGCACTATAAATTTTTCGCCGTGTAAATATTATCTTAACGTTCCCCTCAACAAAACCTCGTCCACGAAACGCACTACGCGCGGTTTTTAAGTATGCAAACGGCCTGGAAATACGAAATATACGCGTTTAACTAAGAAAAAAAAGATATTATTTTAGGCACGTAGACATTATCAAAAAGTGTCAAGAGACTGTTTTTATACGCCATCTGGAGATATTTTTTAGCGAAACAGCGCAAAAAACCTACGAAAATACATAAAGGAGAAAATTAAGAAGAAATTTTCAGGTCACGGCTCATTTCGACTACGTTCAATATGAAGACGGAGAAGGGGGTGGGGAAACCCTTCCACCATGTGGACTTGGAAAATGAAAAGAAAATTTTTTTCCGTTTCGAATCGTGTACGCCGAGTTGAACACAAATATTTTAAATAGTTGATGCGTACGTGCTTATTTCGAGACTGAATTGGTTATATTCGTCCGCCGCCACCGCCCGCGTACCCCGAACCAGCCGCCGTCCGACTTTTTCGCTCGACATGTTGCAGATTTTAACGCCATATTTTTCACGTCTTTTTTCAAAAGACCTTTGAAGAAAACGTGGTAAACACCTACGCCGAGACGTCTTCCTTTCTAATTCAATTATTGTTCGGAAATATTCGATAAAAGGGGAATTCCGCGAATTGGATCGTCAAAGGAAGCGTAGCGGGGTCTTTTGTACGTGCGATTGCACGCGTCGAAACGTTTCCGTAGAGATTTCACGAAAAGCGTACAATTTTATTCTTTGGAAAATTTTTCAAAACCTCAAAAACCATCTTCTCAACGCGATTTTAACGTTCACCCGAGGTAAAAACGATATAAAACGTCAACTAAACGAGAACAACGATTGCGCATGCGCATTAGCTTGATACAAAGAACAGCATTCGCATGTCGCCCAGGTCACGCGTTCGTAACCAGTCGATTCTCCTTTCAATTATCCGAACGCATGTCGGCCCAGTTTAACACGAACAAAATTCGCATGACCGCGTTCCCAACTGGTTACCCCCTCCAACTATCCGAACGCATGTCGGCTAAGTACTACATGAGTCACGCGATAGATAGCGCGCTTTCCTCTAATATCGGTCGTTTAAATCACAACGTTCATATAGAGCGCGCCACATTCGTCCGCTTCGAAACGCACCTCGATACAATGAAAATAAAATCCAATGACGGATTAATTTCACCACATACAAGAAACGCAAAACAACACGAAATATTCGCAATAAAACATAAAATACAATTTTTTTTACAACATTGCCAAATTTCAAATATAATATACCGGCGTAAAAATGAAATAAAATGAAACACAATACAAGAAAAAAATTCGCAATAACTCGAACAGCATTATCGAGGGAACAATATTCTAGGCGAAATTAACTTTTTAAAAGACCTTAAAAAATATTCGAAACATTCGAACGAAACGCGAAATTAAATATTTCTCTATATTTTTTCATTCCCATTCGCAGAAATTTCGTCAACGTTTAATTTCATTCCGCCACGTAAATTAAACTCGAAAAGTTGAAAGTTTTTGATTTAATAGAAATTTAATACTTCGTAAAAAAAAAACTCGTGTAATTTAATTGAATTTTCTTATTTTTTTCTTCATTTTAAGGCGACAAATATTAGTGTAACTCGTCGTTAACAACTTTTCGAATAATCGTTTCTTAAATTTCGCGATTGAAATTTAATTTCGTTTTATTTATAAAGTTCTCTATTGAGAAAAATACATTCGTTTTTGTAAATTCGACGCGAATTTTAATCGAAATTACAAAATTCTCGATGGGATATAATTACTATAAACGTTGAAATAAAACAATCGAGATTGAATAATACAGTAGTCGAAAAGAGACGATAAGAGGGGAGAAGGGTGTTCGATGTAAAAAATTCGAGATAAAAATCAAATTGAAAAAAAAATTACAGTGATTTTCAGATTAATTAAAAAATATTGAAAAAGTCCACTGGGCACTTTTTGAACACACTGTAAATATACAATAACCGATAAAACGAAACAAAAAAACACAAAAAAATGAATCCTTCTCGACAGGCTTAATTTAAAACTTCTTACAAAGGATATTAAAAAAAAAAAGATGCCTTATAAAATTCCAAACCTCTTCAAATTCCACAACGTCGGACCATGTAAATTAAACCCTCCAAGGTCAATGGAAGTCTCACAAATAAAAAAATTTTAATTCCCCTACACGAGCATTTTTTCAGAGATCGAAATTTACAAAATGTAACAAAATAACGAAAACTCTTCAGGCTTGGTACTTGGCTCACAAAAAATCAACTTCACAGTGGTTCGAAAAATACTCCAAGTTTGTAACTTTTTCGAAGTAAATTAAATTTCGTAATTTTTCTATCCTCGCGAGAAATCTCTCCGCCTTTAATTTACATTCTAATTAGTACCAACTGTTTGAGTTACTCCATAGACGAAGTTCTTTCGATTTGCAAAAAAATACGCAACCCACGAGTACGACCTTTTTCCAAATCGTGCACGACACTCGGGAGATTTTCCGGTGGAATCACATTGTTCAAAAACAACGCGCAAATTTTAATCGCCCACTAAATTTCACTCCCACGCAGAATTTTTCGTTAAATCTCAAAATTCCGAGTAAACCTGATTACGTCATCCCTTCGGGATTCGCAGGTACCTCGTACATCACTTTTTGACTCGAGGCATAGGCGAGTCATCACGAAGATTCGACATTATCTACACTTCGCCTTTGAAATTCCGCGCGCAAATCCATCTTATTAAACGTCATTATCGTCACATCTGCGTCGGAAAAAATCCTGCGATTTTAAAACGCCAAAACAACGCGATATGCTCGCCAATCTCGATAATTCACCAAATAGTCGCCGGAATTCTCCAGCGGCTCGCGCACCTACATGAAGCAAGTCCACGAAATCAAGCCAACAAGCGAAAGAGAAAATAAATATTTACAATTTATTTTCACCACCTAACAAGTGACTGAAAATGTAAATAGTATCGAGTATACATCTTCTCCCAATATACTTCCTTTCTAAAGGGATCTCCCAACCCTTCCCCCCGCCTCCCAACACCGATACCGACTCCTTTATCTAGCAATCTTTCGATATTCATATTTTCTTTACGAGTTTTCCACTTTCTACGGTGTTTTACATTTTAACGTAAAAAATATATTAAATGAGAAGCTACGTTGTAAATATTGTAAACGCGTCGTTACGTTTTTACTCCTTTTTCTATCCGGCGATTTACTTTTATTGTTTGGTATCTTCATCTTATACGTATTCGCGAAATACATAGAAAATTTTTCCTCTTTTATCGAACTAAACCCCGAACCACATTACGTGGGAGGTCGCAGCAGCGAACGAATATTCTATAACTGCGCTAATTCGCACTTTCGACTAAATTGAACTTTTACATATAACTCTGCCTTATGTATATAGTATACACACACACACGTGCACAAAAGACACACCGACGACGTTTCTCACACAATAACGTAATTAAGAATCCAAAACATTCATGACGTAAAAAGGGTCACGTCTATTGTGCATTTTGCAAAATGCCACATCTCGCGATAATTTAACGAACCATCTAGATAGTATAATCGGCGAGCCCACATAGAGGGTTGCCTACCCCTTCACCCTCGTGCCATACATCGGTACACTTCTTTTGAAGAAGAACGAATTCCAAGGAGCACTGCGAAGTAAATTATACAAGGGAAGTTGAGTATTCGTACAAAATGGCGAGTATTTTTTCGAAAGGTATATTTGAGTTATAAGTTGGGAAAAATTGGAGTAACGAAAAAATTCATAATAACTAAAAATATTCCTCATAAAATTACCTACAAATCATGATCATAACATTTTTCACATAGAAGGCCACGTTGACGAGAAAAATACGATAAAACTTCAAGTCATACGTGATCTATAATGATCGACGGACATTTGAGTATAATTTTCGCTCGATAAATCGACTTTGATATTTATTACTCCGATATTTCGATTTCGATAACTCGATTTTATTATTTCAATTTCAATTTTTCGATTTCGTCGTTGAAATTTCGAAATTTCAATTTCGATGTATTGATTTGGATATTTTAAATTGGAAATGAACTGATTTGCGTTCACCTTCTTGACCTTGACAGTTGTCAATGAAATTCAAAGTGGCTGGCATCTGGTGGCGCCGTCACGAAACACTTGAAAACAGGATACTTGAACTGTGATATGAGGGGAAATTGTAGTTTTTAAATTTTTACTCGAAAACGAAAGGATTTGAGAAAATTGTTCATCTCTTATAAGTTGAAGAAAATTAAATTTCCTATTTTTTGGTATAGAAACAATTACATTTTGACCATTTTTACAGTTGTAAAGCTCATTTTCTTCTCGCTGATTTTCAGATTTTTTCAAAGTTTAGTAATTTTGCATTGAAATTATCTCGAATTTAAGTCGGAAACACAAATTTTTTGTGAATCTCGAATTTTCACAATTTTTTCCTCTTTTCGACATTGTATCAATGATACTAAAACGAATGCTGACAGACTAACATAGACAGGAAATAATTAATAGTGAATATTTTAATGAAAAATTCATCAACAAATATCGTTGTTAAATTGTTAAAAAGAAGAAAAAATTTTACAAACTTGAGATTTACAAAAAATTTGTGTTTCTGACTTGAATTCCGGGTAATTTTAATGCAAAGTTGCAAAACGTTGAAAAACGCTGAAAATCAATGAGAAGAAATAGTCTTTATAACTGTAAAAATGGTCAAAACGTAATTATTTTTATATCAAAAAATAGGAAATTCAATTTCCTTCAAATTATAAAAGATGAAAAATTTTCTAAAACCCTCCCATTTTCGAGTAAAAATTTAAAAACTACAATTTTCTCATCTATTACAGTTCGTAGTACCTCGTTTTCAAGATTTCGTTGCAGCGCGCTCTGTATTTCGTTTCATTGTCAATATTGCAGATTAATTTGATTTTTGAGATTGAAAAGTTTCTTGATTTCTCACCCCCCTCCCTACCGTTTCAACTCTATTCCCTTTTTCTTTGCATTTTTGGTACAACTTCAACGTATCTACGTTCGCAATCGTGAAATAAAATTTTCCCACATTTCACTAAACAGCACGTCAAACGAGCGAAATTCCTTCGGAAAAAAAATACCGAAAGAACCGAAGCGAAAATTCTCCCAAAGTTTATATTCATAGCGCGCAAATAAAATTCCGCGTTCCGCGGCAATTCGTCGGACAACCCGAAGCAGCGCGGTTAAACGAGCGCTTCCGAGAGAGTGGATTACACTGGCGGAGAACACGAACGCATTGTCGAAAACTTTATAATCCTGGAGGAAAAAGGAGAATACGCCCGACTACATACGCCACAATAATCTGTTATTTTTCTTCCGTTTGAAGAGTTTTTATTTCGCGAACAATTTAAAACGTCGTCGTGCGTAGGTAAAAAAAGCGACCAAGTTGTAAAATCCGGCTTGGCGGATTCTCGTCGAAATCGCGCACAAACGCGAGGTCGTTCAAAAATTACGATTTTTTCTAAATTAATTCCTCTCTCCGACGAGGAAATAAAATAACGTCGATATACCGCCGATACGTTGGAATATCGCAACCGAAATGGCGTTTTCATCGATGCGACATTTTTCAAAGCGCTGAGCCGTCTTTAAATAGTTGTAAAAAACAATCTCCCGGTTATTGGACCAGCAGAATTTAGTCGTTTGGGAAATTTTCATTTTCCACGTTTAATGGATGATTCGAAAACGAAATTTCGCTTTATGAGAATACTCGTTTCGACGTCGAAATGCCTATATGCCTCGTGTATCGCGCCATGATTAATGATTACGTTGCAAGACGCCCAAGACGTAGCGGATGAGAGAAAAGAAGCGAAGAAAACACCACAACCCATCTTTATATTTATTATTTCGCTTGTAAGAAAGCTTATTACTATTACCCAACGTGCTATTGTGGGGTAAATGTAAAAAAAGGGAGAAAACGAATAAACCTGCCACTTACCTATACATCGTTCCACACTTTCAAACTACGTATACGAGTTATATAGCAGTCAATGGTGAAAATTTACCCTATGGCTTTGTCGGCTGCTGCGTCGAAAACGCAAAAAAAAAAAATGAGCCACTTACATTAACCGCTCTCGGTGGTGTTTTGATATACATTTACAAAGTACATGCGCGCGTCCGTCTTATATTCATTTTGCTCTCGGATCACATTCGTCAAAAATTGAACCTCTATCGCGTAGTCATCTCGTTTATGAAGTCGTTCGCTCTGGGTACTTCACGAGGGAGCGTGTAGCGCGCGTATTCTCAATACGACATAAACTGTGTTCGCCTGGCGGCATTAAATGTCGCGCAGAACGCAGCTGTGTGCCGCAGTTCTAAAACGATGCTCGAAAATGAGGCCTTTTTTCCAGACGCATCAGCCTTCTCCAGCAGCTTGCGTCTATTTTTTTCATACCAACTACAGATCGTTTTACCAATTGCTACGTTGATTTTATACGCAAACGAGGTATCTCCAGCTTAAGTAGATTTCGTATCGGTCGCGGTCGTAAGCAGCGTCATTGGGACGTTACCGAAAAGCGAGTCCTAAGGGATGTCTTGAAGTAAATTACGAAGGAAAAGTTCAGCGCAAAATGACGGACATTTTGATCGACTTATGGATGACGTTTTGTTATTCGGATTTCTAATAATAATAAAAATTGGAATCTCTGATGCCCTCCCCACCCCCAACCGTAGATCATAGATAACGATAGATCGTTATTTTTCAAGAACTTCGCTTAAGTCATCACCCATTGTTGAAAATTCAATTAAATCACAATATATTCGCTCAAAATTAAATAAAATTCACACAAGTAGCTCAAATTTTACGAAAAATTTGCATAAAAATTCTTAAAAACTGTCGAAATTTCTTTTTAAACTGATTAGAATTGTATAAAATTACACAAAAGTTGCGCAAAACGATCAAATTAATAAAAATTTTGATTAAAATAGCTCAAAACCCCACAAAATTGCCAAAATTAACTCAAACTTGCATAAAAACTGTTAAAATGTAGTTAAAATAATCCAATAATTGCTCAAAAGTACATAAAAGAAGGGCAAGACAATGAAATTAATAAAAAATTAGGGTTAAAAATTGTACAAAACCGTCAAAATTCTGTTAGAATAATTAAAAATTGACCAAAATTTGTTTAAAAGTGTTTGGAATCACGCAAAATTGTCAAAATGTTGTTAAAAATGTTCGTAATTGTGCGATATTTGCTTCACAAAAGTTGTGCAAAACGATCAAGTCAATGAAAAATTTGATTAAAATTGCATAAAAATGCACAAAATTGTCAAAATGTTGCTAAAATTGTCCAAGATCAACTCAAAATCGCATAGAAACTGTTAAAATGTAATTAAAAGAATCTTATATTTGTTCAAAAATACACAAAAGTTGAGCAAAACGATAAAATTGATAAAAAATTTGGTTAAAAATTGCAAAAAAATATCAAAATGTCGTTAAATAGTTGAAAAACACTCAAAATTTGTTTAAAATTGTTTAAAAATGCACAAAACAGTCAAAACGTTGTTAAAACTGTTTAAAGTTGTTCAATATTTGCTCAAAACTGCACAAAAACTGTTAAAATGTTGCTAAAATACTTAAGAATTGATTAAGGTTTGTCTAAAATTGCTTGAAAATGCACAAAACCATCAAAATTTTTTTTAAATTGATCAAAAAACACATTTAAACAGTTTTTGTGCAGTTTTGTGCAAATATTGAAAAACTTTAAACAATTTTAACAACATTTTGATGGTTTTGTGCACTTTTAGGCAATTTTGATCAAATTTTAATCAATTTTTAACTATTGTAACAACATTTTAACAGTTTTGTGCATTTTTAAGCAATTTTCAACAAATTTTCATCGATTTTTAACTATTTTGTCAACATTTTAATAGTTTTTATGCAATTTTGAGCGATTTATCAACAACTTTAAACCATTTTAACAACATTTTAACAGTTTTGTGCATTTTTAAGCAATTTTGATCAAATTTTAATTAATTTTCAATTATTTTAACTACATTTCAACAGTTTTGTGCACTTTTAAGCAATTTTCAACAAATTTTCATCGATTTTAAACTATTTTGTCAACATTTTAATAGTTTTTATGCAATTTTGAGCACATTATCAACAACTTTAAATCATTTTAACAATATTTTAACAGCTTTGTGCATTTTTAAGCAATTTTAAACAAATTTCCGTCGATTTTCAACTAATTTGTCAACATTTTAATAGTTTTTATGCAATTCTGAGCATATTATCAACAACCAAAGACAAATTTTAACATCATTTTGATGGTTTTGGGTATTTAAGGAAATTTTTGACAAATTTAAAACGATTTCTAACTATTTTAACATTTCAACAATTTTTTGCATTTTTGAGCAAATTTATACAAACTTGATAGTTTTTTAACAATTTAAACAACATTTTAACAGTTTTTGAGTAGTTTTAACAAAATTTTTCGTCGATTTAATCGTTTTGTACAACTTTGGTGCAATTATAAGCAAATATTGAACAACTTTGAACAATTTTAACAACATTTTGACAAGTTTGCGTGATTTCAAATAATTTTAAACAAATTTTGTTCAAGTTTTAACTATTTTAACAACACTATGATGGTTCTTTTTTCAATTTTTAATCAAAATTTTTCATAAATTTCATCGTTTTGCGCAACCATTTTGTACTTCTGAGCAAATATCGGATTATTTTAACAACATTTTGACATTTTTGAGCAATTTTCAGCAAATATCAATTAAGTTCAATCAATAATAAAATTTTGATCATCCAGATACCCTATCAATTTAGATACAAATTCTTTTTTTTCACAAATAAAACGATAAACTGTGAAAAAATTGATGAACAATTAAAAAAAAAAAATCCCCTAAAAACCACTTTTGGAAAATATTAACAGAAATTCGACTCGATATCGAACTTTCATTCCAAACCTATCGTAACTCACGAAGAAGAACCCCACCTCGCGCAACCTCTTTACGACGAACTTCGCTGAAATCTCGCCCACTCCGCCAAAACCAAACAAAAGCACACCTCGAGGAGCACCGACGCGATAATCATAACGTAATATCGCATAAGTACCCAAATTAACACTCCGAACCATAATACTAACTGAGCAGCTTATCGAACGACGCGTCGATAATCGAATGCTCGTCGCTAATTCCCGACGCGATATACGAAAGAATTGCCATAATTAGACATCGTCGGATTTACATTTATCAATATACGCTTTGGCGGAATTGTTTAATTCGACGTCTGTCTCCGTTCGAGTGCACGCGAAGCTAATCCCATCGCACAACGTTACTTTATATCCTCGGATACAACGTATAGCGGAGGAGAAATGAAGCTTAACGAACGTTTACACCGGCGTCGCTACAACACAATACTTATTTAGTCAAGCAAGACTTTATATCTTAAACACGTCACCGCCTTAAGCTGTCAAATTCATAGAAGTTGATCTTTGAAGAAACAAAGCTGTGCGAGAAAGTTTCGATTGAATGACTCGATTTACCTTCGTGACGCGAGCTTTTCGTTTCTTTTTGCTCTCTTCCGTTTTCCGTTGGTTTTTCTTACTACCTTCGAGTGTCGAGCACGTTGCTGTTTTGCGTTTGACGGCTCACCCGGCAATGCTTGAAATATCGTTCGCCTCGAAGCAAATACCCGGCAAAAAGTGTCGCCCGACAATGGCCCGATTTTCCGTTCCAGGCGTTTGCTCGATTTTGATTAAGTAACCGTCGATGCGATCTTTTGTCCGTGGCGAGACTCATTTACCATCGTTTCGCATTCGTTATTTTTTCCAAACCCGAATCCATTCTACGAAACCCTTCGCATAACTATAATCCGCCCTTCTTCGGGGCTACAAACGATCTCACCGCCTTCGGCAGCTGCGCGGCGCGCAAAACGATAAAACCTCGCGCGCTGCAACCACATCGCAGGACCCCGAGATCAGCAAACCATCAACGATCTCCGGTCGCCATATAATTATCAAGCGAAACATCAAAGAACGCTTAACTTGGTACTTTAAAAGTTATAATGTCAATAAATATTCACGAACGACAGTCTGCGTTACGGTTAAATTAAGACTAAGTTGACTGCTAAACTTAAAGCCCGAATAAACAACGTTGCAACGCTTTGATAGCGTCTCGGCGGCCAACTTTCGCGTGAATTTTCTCCCAAAGAAGCTTAGCTTTTCAACGAAACCGGATCGAGATTATATTTGTCAGATAGTTACGTTTAATTTAATTGATTTACAAGACGAAATATTCTTCCGTATAATGGAGAAAGCGCCCCTTCCGCGTAACAGTTTAAGTGGCCGTGTACGCCCGACAAACTCACTCCGTCCGGCGACCAACGCGTGCACAACGCAGGGTATAACCTACGTACCCCCGCTAAAGTACGAAACTAATGGAGCGTGCTCCAAATGGAAATCCGCTACGGTAAAAGCATTCGCGTATATTACCAAACGACGTACTTCTTATCAACCTTCCAAAGTTTACGAGTATAGGAAAAAACCCGCTTGAGTTACGGGGCCTTTGGAAATTAACGTTTAACGAGCTAATATTCAATTTTTTTTCATCCTTTCTAGAAGTCTCAGCAGCGTAAAAAATACGCCCCGTGAAGTTCACCCTCTTAAGATCCTTAAAATGATAGCAAAATCTAGGTAAACTTTATTGCGCATACAGAGTGATTCGCAAACGAGCTGGTTCCTTCGATGAAACGTATATGCAACTTATCCGACGATGTTTCGTTGTGGTTGCAGAATTGTGAAATCGTAGGGGTTAGGGTTTTATCGTCCGTTTCGTATATGCGATTTATTCGGCAGCGCTTAATTATGGTTGCAGAATTGCGAAATCGAAGGGGTAAGGTTTTATCACCTATTTTAATATCGTCATCAAACAGGGGCTTTTTTTTGGCTTCTCTTCGCACAATGCGATCAAACTAATTCAAAAATTTTCATTTAATCATGCTCGCTGTCGTTTGTTATTTACCGGGAATTGAACTCCAATTCCACCAAATCCCTACCCCTTCCCTCTCCCACATTTTCTTTCCAAGTTGAAACAGTAAATTCAAAATTTAAACGATGAAGAAGGCTCGCATTTGTGATTCTCTTTTAACCATTTCAAGAGGTTATATTACTGATCCGAAGGGATTATTATCCTCTCCCCTCTTCCCCAATTTGGCCCAAATGACCTCGATAGCCCCTACTCTGCTGATTTCAGTCAACTTTCATCAATTTCTGATTCATTCAAAACACCCACACAAAAAATAAAAAAGTCCAATCTCCTTCTCAATAAGACCTTCAACCCGCCTCCTTTCCTACTAACAATTGATTAAAACACATCGGCGAAAATTACATAACCGATGTTATTTCAAGTTTCGAAACCTCTTGCGTCTGAAACACGATCGATTGGCTAACATCATAAGACGCGATGTAAGTTCGAAAACCTAATTACAACTTCGAAGGGAACGAGACCATTCGCGAATCACTTTGGATATATATAAGTACAGTGTGTTCTAAAAAGGGGTGCATTATAACTTACTCGAGTGAATTATTAGCAAACTTTATTAACTTATGTCGTTACGTTTTACAATAGATTGGCGAAATTATAAGAGATTATTGATTCGCGAACTACCATATGCTCAATAATTCCTTCGTTTCGATGGTTCACATCCATAAAGTACTAATTCCGGTCACCGAATTTATCATACTCCAAACATTTCTCTCTTAAATACTCGTCGAAAGTGTCCGGGAATGCGATCTCTCTCAAATGGTCCAAGTTTAGCCTTAGAACTTCAACGTATGCAATTCTTCTTACACATATGCAACTTATGTTGCTTCATCGCTGCATACGTTAAAAAACACAAGTGTATTTTTACCCCCGCAATTACGACGTAGGCAAATACACATGCACGGGTGCAAGTGATATTGCCTGATGGCGAAATGAAGGCGTTATTATTTAATCGGCACACACAGCGTGATGTGTTGGTGTGTTACATCGTTTCATGGCAACATTCGCCATTTGTTTCGGGAGAGGAAAATCAGTCTAAAAACTTGGGTCATCTAATGCTTCCATTTTGATTCTCTTAATCAAAGGAAGACCTTTTAGTCCAGTCAATCTAGCCCGAAAATGGCCTCGAGCTTGCAAAACGAGATGATAAGCTGAATTTTTGGTATATACCTAGAATTCGATACCCATTACAACGTACTTCACTTCGGAACAAATGTCATGTTTGCAAGTTCCCTGCTCTGTGGATCTAAGCCCCCTGAAATCGGTTTTTCGCTTATATCTTAGTGAAAACCGGTTTTATCAGAAAAATAGTTCAGTTCAAAATTGAAACCCACTAAATTCTCTACAAAATGCATACATTAAGAGTTCATGTAACTGGCTTAGATTTCGAGCTACGTGCGATTGAAAAAAGAGCATTTTTCGTGAATTTTTGACAAAATTCGCATAAATTTAGTTTTTTACCTGTAACCATTGGAAAAAATGGTTTTTCGTGAAAATGTATAATAACTGAAATGAAAGATGACCAAATTTTCTACAAATTCCATTATAAAGAAGTTAGATTGCTTTCTTAATTTCCGAGCTGTGACGTCGCAAAGAAGAGGGGTTTTGATTATTTTTCAGCCTAGTTTTGTAGATACAGTATTTGTAGAAGATTTAGTAGGCATCAGCCTCGAACTAAGCTATTTTTATTCATAGAATCATTTTTTGCTACACTCGTGCCGAAAAACTGTACCCTACACAATTAGGCTAAAAAGTCATCTATTCACAAAAAATGCTCCTTTTTCAATCGCACGTAGCTCGAAATCTAAGCCAGTTACATCAACTCTTAATATATGCATTTTGCAGAGAATTTAGTGGGTTTCAATTTTGAACTAATCTATTTTTCTGATAAAACCAGTTTTCACTAAGATATAAGCGAAAAAACAGATTTCAGGGGGCTTAGATCCACAAAACAGGGAACTTGCAAACATGACATTTGTTCCAGAGTGAAGTATGTTGTAAAGGGTATCGAATACTACGTATATACCAAAATTCACCTTGTCTTCTGGTTTTGCAAGCTCAAATGCCAGATTGACTGGACTATTTGTATGGTACGAATGAAAAATTTCATTCAATGCACGAAATCGTCACTTATTAAATAATCTCTTTCAACAACATCGTGGTCGTCGCATCGCCGTATCCGAGCTTTCGTCGCGGATCCGCGTGGGTTTTTCGCTCCAAAGGTCGAACAGATTCTCGACGTTAATACATTCACTCTCCGCTTTTGGTTTCCGGGTGAAAAGTAAATAACTTGATACTGGCACAATGCACCCGATGTCGAGGGAGGATAATCCCCGCAATGAAAATTTATTAGCCAACTCGGAAGACGTTTTTGTCGCGGATACTCAATGCAGCCGCGCGTACTAAGCGCATCTCAAGCGACGCGAGTTCTTCGGCGGTACAGCGAAGTAGCTGAGACGTGGCTTAAATTGCTTTCTCGCAGCTCCCGTATCGAAATCTGATAATCTCGCAAGGACGAAAGTTTACGCGAGCTAAACGATTACCATCGCGTACGTGTAACAACGGTGGCGCTGGCGAACGCCAAAAGCCACCTTGTAGCATGTCACTTGTCGCAGATTGTGTGCATTATAATAAAGTGCGAAATCGCGTGCTTTATATAATTCGTCGCCGCGATGCTGGTCGTACACAAAGGGAAAAGCGCACCGGCGGCGTACGGGTGTGTCACGACGAACATACTGTTTAACATTTAGTAGGTTTTACATTTGCGAAATTTCAATTTACATATTAGCTGGTACGGTAATGAGAAAACGCGCTTCATTTCCTCGCAGAAATAAGAATAATGAATGTGTACCGAGATAAAGTCGCGAAAATGCGGAACAATTATTTGCTTTTAGAAACGAATTATTTTTGAATTTGCATTTGAATGGCTTTTAAAGCACGGTGCGACGGTATATTCTCGCTCGCGTAGTTTATTTTAAGGTTTCTGAGGGTGTATATATATTTTTTTTTCAACACTATGCTCAAAAATTAGATACTAGCGAAGTCTGCCGCTTGTTTAATTGTATTGTTATTCATTGTATAGTTTACCTAGGTGTATGTATGCAAATTACCGAGTACCTCTGCGACGTCGAAAACCAACCGCAGGTCGGTGTTTTTGTTAGCAAGATTTCGCGCATATCTGCGGTGACCGTTATGATGTATTTTTTTTGTTTTTTTTTTCAACGTACAACTTTCCAAAGTGACGCTTTTCTCCCTTTAAATGAAAATTTCGCGCGATAGAAATACGAGAATTTGAATAAAATTTTCATACGCGTAGTAAGTTTTGCTAATGGAATGACGTCGAGACCGGCGTCTTTATTTGCTCGCTTTCAAAAGCGATAAAACCGCCGTTCGGAAGTTTTCAAACATAGAGAGAATTCGGTAAACCTTACTGGCAAATGAAAATTTTATAATTTCGGCGAAAATTCTCATCGAATTACTAAACCAATATACGGAATACGCGAAAACCGCAACATATACGATTAATACATAATGAAAAGCGCGGCCTTTTAAACGAATTTTTGTCGAGGATTTCGAAAAGTTGGGCGAGGGATTTTAAAAGGTCGCCGTTGCCTTTATGCATACGACGGGAAAACAAATATATTCGCGTGTTTATTTTTATTTACTCGTTTCACACCGTGTTCGAAAATTACGCGAAAAGTTGACTAGATGTTGTTTTAATTTTTTGCAGGGCTGTTGCGGGGTGGAGGGGAAAGCGAAAATTTCACGTAGAATTGGAACGTTTTACAATTTGTTTCGTTTTTGGATAAACGTTCAGTCAACAAGTGTCTTTTTTTTGTGATGTGGATCTTGACTTACAAAAGAAAGGCTCCGATTTGAACGGGACTTGGATTTTTGGAATAAGCATGTCAAAAACCCTCCAAACCGCAAAATTTCACCCGTCCAAGTTCACATTTTGATTTTAAGCGAATTTTTGAAAATCGAAAATTGCAAAAACCTATCAAAAATAAAGCATTAAAAAATCAAGCCAACTTGGAAAAATAGTTGAAAACAACGCAAAATATATTTTCACCTTGATTCGGGCCCGCCAAATCCGAATTTCGCATTGCTGATTCGCTCTGGAGTCTCCAGCGCGAGATTTCCTTCTACTTCAAAAATTGCAAAACGCTCCGGAAGACATGCACAAGTAATTGGGCAGCTAAAAATTCGGTTTTCGCTTATTCTTGACTCTCTCGATCGAATTAATCGTATTTTTGAAAAATTCCAGCAGGTCACCTCGAGGTAATTTCCCAGAACAATTTTTCTCAAGCTGGTCAAGAAAATCATTCTCGGGAAGGTCGGCTGAAATTTCCCGAAAATTAGGTCAAGTCGGTTGGATAGGTCGAGAATGAGAAGAAACCAAATTGTTAGCTGCTCAATCTCACATGGACGTTTTCTGGAGCGTTTTGAAATTTTGTGGAGAAATGAAAATCGATCTGGAGACTCCAGAAGGGCTTCATAATGTGAAATTAAAGTTTGAAGGTCTAGATTAGGGGAAAATAAATGTTTCGTAATTTTCAACTATTTTTCCAAGCTGACTAGATTGTTTTTTTTACCTTATTTTTAATAGTCGGGAAGCTCGCATAGAAGAAAACGGCACCCCCTCCCCGCCGATTTGACAGAACATATTTTTTCTAGAAGAGAGAGTCCTAGGGAACATATTTTTAAAGTGAATCAAAAAAATAAAGTGGAGCAACTTACAAAATGGTGGCCTTTTTGATGGGCGAGTATGCAATGTTTCATAATGTGGCTTTTAGGGGATGAAAAGGTGGGTGTACGAAAAAAATGATAATAACTAAAAATGTTGCTCATAAAATTTCCTACATATTGAGTTATTAACATTACTCACGTAGAATGTAACGTTGACGAGAAAAACGTGAGTGAACTTTACCATACATTTGCTTCATAATTGACAAGCGAGTTATTTTTCACTTTTTTGCCAGTAACTCAATATGTAATAAATTTACGAAAAAAATGGTAATAACTAAAAATATTCCTCATTAAATTTCTCACAAATTACCATATGAACAGTTTTACAAAACGCAAAGCCGACGAGAAAACCACGAGCGAAGTTAGCCAAATGGGCCAATTCTCCGTAAAAGAAGCTGTTCAAATTCACTTTAAGCACGTTTTTCTCGCCAGTGTTGCGTTATGTAAAAACCGTTAATATGATAATTTTTGAGAAATTTGATGAGGAACATTTTTATTTATTGCCATTTTTTTCGTAAACCTGTAAAATTTTGAGTTACTAGCAAACAAGTGAAAAATCACTCATTGTAAATAATGGAGCAAACATATGGTAAAGTTTACTCGCGTTTTTCTCGCCAACGTGACATTCTACGTGAATAATGTTAATAACTCAATATGTAGGAAATTTTATGAGCAATATTTTTAGTAATCATCATTTTTTTCGTACACCTACTTTTTCACCCCCCAAAAGCCACATTATGAAACATCGCTCACTCGCCAATCAAAAAGGCCGCCATTTTGTAAGTTTCCCTCACTCCACTTTTTTGATTTTCACTTTAATACGTTTCATAGGACTTCCTGTTCAAAAAAAAAACATGTCTTGTCAAATCGGCGGGGTGTGCCGTTCTCTTCTATGCGGGCTCCTCGATTGTAATAGCAATTTCGCAGTTTTTAATTTTCAAAAATTCGCCAAAAATGGAAAAGTGAAGTACATCTGTAGAAATTTTGGTTTTGGGGTTTTTTCGACGTGCTCTTTCCACAAATCCAACTCTCGTTCAAAAAACCGGTCACCTGAAGATATTCTCCAATGAGATGCAAACAGTATAAGCACAAAAGTTGCAAGGAGTCACAAGATTTACATAATACTTGCATTTTTTTTCACATCTCCTTCAATTCTCGAGTTATTCGGTAAAAAAAAGTACCTTAAGGGTGTAGTTTTGTGGATCGGATTTGGACCCGAGGTGAAAATTATTCAGACAAAGATTGTAAGAAATGGAAAGAGGTCAACTTTTGCATAAAGCTAGGCAAAGGTATAAACCTATCGAGGAAACTACACGTCTCCGGTGACGTGAGCCTGCGGGGGTAGGGACGGAGAAAAGAACACCTTCGCGGAAACGGCGCGCCGGTGTACGCAGATAAAACATCTAAACGTGCCTCTTTCGTAGCAAATTAAGAAACCAAAATGGACTTCGGGTATATTACGTATACGGCCGGACTCACTGCAAACGGAAACGTAACCGAAAGAAATAGGTTGTGCAGAAAGATGAAAAGAATCGGCCCCTTTAATGCTTCGAGTGTTACCCTTCATGCAATTAAAAGCAGTTTAAAATGTTTCCAAGGCGGTTCTTTAGCATTGGCAAAGCTACTCGCTAATTAATAGCGAGTGAAAGTATTTGTCGGCGGAAAGTTTCCACTTTGATAGCATCTCGCCACGTTGCCATCATCGCCGAAAATTTTTTTCCAGCTTCGGCCGGTGTGCCGCGTTCCGCGAGCATAACGATTACGACGTGGAGACGGAGAGGGCGCGCGTTTGTAGGAAATTAAAGTGACTACACAGACGAACGATGGTATATCGCAGCAAGAGGTTCGAGGTGTAAAGCGTAGGCGGGGGCCGAGGAGCGAGGGAAAAAAACCGAGGGAAGACGGCATGCCGTTATTTAAAATAAATCAGCTTTTTACGTTTATAAGTAAACTTTTTTAACAGCTTTTATGCTACGTGAAACGCGTAACGCTGGAAATTCTTGGCGGTAATGCGCGCCCGACGCCCTTCTCCGGATTGCGAATTTTAAATGAGCTTCTGAGGCTGGCTTGTGTTTTTCGTTTTTTATTGTCGCATTTAGTCGCCCGAAATATTTCACATTTACATTTATGACGTTTTTATCTGGCACGTATTCGCGTACGAGCCCGAGTCGACGAATACTTCGGATACGCGGTCCGCCATAATTTATGGCCAACTTTTTGCCTATTTCATCAGGCGATTTAAACTTCGAACTTTTCAATTTATTACCTACGTCTTAAAAAACGGATAAATATAAATGGTCAAATGTAAAATCCAGCCTGGGATTTAGCTATTTTTTTTCCGCACACACACACAACGGGGCGACCAGCCCGCCTCGCGTTCGTACATCGGACGATGTTTATCTACATAAAAAACAAATAACCAACGTTCGATTCGTGGGTTTTCGCAGATTTTAGCAAATTGTAATTGCGCCGCCGGTACGTTATCGCGATGGAACTCGGCTGTGCAGCGATATTTCAACCCGTCCGAACTTACTCCAAGCTGTATTACGTGTTTTTGAGGTCGGCGATTACGAAAATTTACTATTGCTTCGATGTTGCGGCTAAATGAAAATTTCCCGCTATCTTATCGCCCGTTTTACATCCGCCTAGTGAAAAAATTCCCCTTCGTCGGCGGTCTACACGTAGTTTTAATTCGCGTAATCTCGCGGATAAACCGATGTTACCAAGTTTCGCACGAATGGCAAAGGCGACTCGGAGGATTTGCGCGGGGGCGCTACGACGACCCGGTTATTTGTTGATTTTCCGTTCGTATTTTTTTCAATAAGTTTTCCGCGACGAGATACGGCATGGATTTAAGATTAACGCGATAACGGAGGGTTTTTTTTTTCGCGGGTAATTTTTATCAGATTTTTTAGCCGGATTTTCACCGTTGTACAGGAAAACATCAACTATTGCCGTGGATCAAGTCTTATATGTGAGGGCGCATACGAAAAGGGACCACTTGGCCAAAATTTCGATTTTTTTTTTTGATGAAATTCATGTAAAAAACCTTCAAGAATCGAATGGAACTGACCACTGATCTCAATTTTCAATATTTCGAGGAAATTTCGACGTTTAAAGTTGAGCATGTAAATATTTTTCTTCAAAAATTGCTCAAAAAAATTTTTTTTTTCATGAAATTTATGTAAAAAACCTTCAAGAATCGAATGAAACCGTGAAACCGACTATCGATCTCAATTTTCAATATTTCGAAGAAATTTCGATGTTTTAAGTTAAACTTAACACCCTTCTCCTGTAAAATTTTGATTTTGGCCAAGTGGTCCCTTTTCGTATGCGCCTTCACATATGTATTAGGTTTTAACGCCTTCGAACACGATTACACCACGATCCCTTCGATCAAATTAACTACGTTTCCGCGAAAAACTCCATCCGGCCACCTCGAGAGTAGGGGGTCAATTTTTTTGACATTTTCATGTCTTGGTTATGACACGCAAGCTCGAAAAGCATCGCGAAAAATAATCACGAAAAAAAGTCACGTGGTTGTCACGGTGACGTATCCCAACCATTATCGAAAATTTAGTGAAATTGATGAGAGAGTAGTGAAGAAGTAGCGATGTCATTATAATACACCATGGATGACACGTCATCGCTACGATAACGTGTCATTAGTCATAAATGACATGTTATCATGTCATGGTGTCATGTCTCGATGAAATCATACAATGACAAATCATTCACATGGTGACATGTCATGGTTACAAGAGATATGAGATGTCTAATGACATGCCATGATGAACTTCATTGTCATAAGAACGTGTTACGGTGATATGTGACACGTAATCATGTCACGACCATATCATATGACACGTCATTGTTGTGAAAATACGTGACGTTTAAGTTACGCTAATAAGTCATGGTGACATGTTATAATGTTGACATGATGACATACATGCACACATGTCACAACGATAGGCGTGGAGATGACACGTCATATCATGATTTCATCGCTCTCAAAACGTGTAATATCTTGTATATTCGTGTTCGAAAAATAAAATTTCTTCATGTCATCACAACGCGTCACAGACGATAAGTCATTGTCATGGTGAAGTGTCATGGTCATGAGTGATAACGTCGATAAGTATTTCCACAACGTAAGCCATGTCATTGCTATGTTTACGTGTCATGGTTACAAGTGTCACGTGATCTCGTCATGGTAGCATGTCACGATGACATGTCTAGTGGTTATGATATGATAAGTCGTTGTTACGGTGACGTGTCGTGGAAATGAGTGGCATGTGATGTCAAATGACATGTCATGATGAACTTCATTGTCATAAGAACGTGTTACGGTGATATGTGACACGTAATCATGTCACGACCATGTCATATGACACGTCATTGTTGTGAAAATACGTGACGTTTAAGTTACGCTAATAAGTCATGGTGACATGTTATAATGTTGACATGATGACATACATGCACACATGTCACAACGATAGGCGTGGAGATGACACGTCATATCATGATTTCATCGCTCTCAAAACGTGTAATATCTTGTATATTCGTGTTCGAAAAATAAAATTTCTCCATGTCATCACAACGCGTCACAGACGATAAGTCATTGTCATGGTGAAGTGTCATGGTCATGAGTGATAACGTCGATAAGTATTTCCACAACATAAGTCATGTCATTGTCACGTTTACAAGTTTCACGTGATCTCGTCATGGTAGCATGTCACGATGACATGTCTAGTGGTTATGATATGATGACAAATCGTTGTTACGGTGACGTGTCATGGTAATGAGTGGCATGTGACGTCAAGTGACATGTTAGGATGAAGATCGTTGTCGCGAAGCAACATGAAAATGTCGCATTGTGTTGCGGACTTGTACGCAAGCTGATTTGCGTGGCAATTATACTTTTTTAAAGCTGGTCAACAAAATCACTCTCGAAGTATCCGACTGCAATTTTCTGGGAATGTCATTAATTCGCTTGAAGGAGCTGCCGATAAGCGAGAACCAGATTTTCAGCTACGTAATCTCAGATATGGACGATCTTTGGGATATTTTGAAATTTTTGGAAATAAAAAAATTTATTTTTATGATATTCGAATAAAAAAATTCACGCGGAGAATTGCCTGGTTCCATAAATTATTAACGTCTTCCTTCCCCCTTCTACTCAACATAAAAAAAATATTACAAAATTAATATCAACGAAAATGTTTTTTTTTTTTTTTGGAATATCTCTAAAAAAACATCACCTAACAAAATTTTCCGTTCAGCATCCGTAGATAAAGTTTTTTATAATTTTTTGCAAAATTATACGCAATTTATTATACATTTAAGATAAAAAAAAATCAACGATTTCGAGAGCCTATTTGACGAAGAGAAAGGAAAAAAGATTGATAAAAATTTTCAACTCCACGACACTCGTCGTTTATGAACTCGAATAACACAGCAACGACGCCGGAAAAAAGCACAGAACCCCTCCTTCGAATCGTTCGCTTAATCCGGAATTCTTTTATATTAAAAATCCACCAAGATATTTTTACGGTTTGGCGAAGCTTAAAAATACATTTTTTCGGGTTAAATTTGCCATCGTCGAGCAGCCGGTCCGGCTATCAAAGGCGGTAAGCTTATCAGCGCTGTAAATCTGTTGAAAACGACGACGTCGTCGTTGTAGCAAAAGAAAGCTAATATAATATTCAAGTTTATCGCGAAATCTAGATTTTCTTTGTATATAAAGGGGGAAAAAATTACGGATTCGTAACAATAGCGGAAACATTCGGAGACCATAAATCGGATCGCAATGGGTACGGGATAAAGTATAAAAAGGAGGAAAAAAAATTGCGAAATGGTTGTTGGTCATTTGGCGAGAGTTTTTTTGCGTTTTCCTTCTGCGAAGGGAGGGGGTAGTTTAAAATATACAAGTACCGAAATATCGGCGCAATCGAGGTTTGCTTTTTTTTTTTCCAAGGGAAGAAGGTCGAAACGGGGACGCATATTGCGTCGTGCGGAGAGGTTCATTAGCGAGACAACGGTTTCGGCGAACAACAGCTGCGGACAATAGCCTTTTCTGACATCTTTTCTTGCATATCGTAACCTCCTCGTATTCTTCGCCTTTTTCCCCCACGCCACCTATTTTGGTATTTTCGTTGGTATTTCGGTAGGTTGTGGACGAAAGCACACGGTGTTGGGAAAATTAAGCACGATGTGGGGATATCGAGTGGATCAAGCGGTGGTGAATTTCCAGCGAGTAGGGCTCCATATTTTGAGTGTTTTGTCGGAAGACATTGCCGTGTAATTGGAGCGTTTATCGGAAATGTACCATTTCGGTCCTCGACATCAGAGCTGATTCCCTCCGGAGCCAAAAAGCTAACGCTGTTTTGCTGATTGTTGATACACACCGCCGTCGACGTAATACTGGAATTCGATTAAAACGAAATTCAACGTGTAATTTAGCATTTGCGGGAAAGTGGCCTTTGTGGGGGGCGACGGCTAAAAGGTTAATACACGGGTATACCGACCTATATGCACACGAAGCCAAGAATAATTTATAAGTGTAAAATTTATCTGATTCAAAAAGTTTCTTTTATATACGCGTGGTACGGTACCGGGTATTACGTATGTAGAATGACTTTTTGCATCGAAATTGACAGCGAAGCGTAAAAACAAAGAAAGGGTCGCATCAGCATTTGTTTATACCGTACAAATACAAAGTGAAGAGCTCTTCTCGAATCATTTATTATTCACGTTTCGCGTATTTTTTGCGCCCGCTAGAGGCGCGGTCGCCTCGTTGGTCAGCGACGGAGCCACGCGAGCCTTTGTCGAATCGCGAAATTATTTCGCATTTAGAGTTTTTGTCATGTTTGCCATTTCGAGGCGCGCCGTATTCGGCGATATTTTGCAATTTACCGAATACCAAACGAGACCGAATCCGCGTGAAATTATTTTTCGCCGGAGATTCGACGCTGGGTTGGTTTTTTGTCGGTGTCGCGCTTCTTCGTCGCACGCGGATATTTTTCGTATACGCGTCGACGAGAGGCGTACACGGTTTTCGGTATACTTGGACAAAAGCTCCGAAGTAATTAAGCGTCTGAAAACGCGAATAGGTTTCGATTTACGTTAATTTCTCGGTCTGTAGATTTTTGCATAATTTAGTACTCCCGGCAAAGTTTTATATCGGCTGGGGAGACAGCGGCGACGGCGGCGTCGTGAAGTTAACGACGCCGGCGACGATGCGAAGGTGGAGTTTTTCTCGTCCGTAGATGTCTCCACGGACGCGGGGAGGTGAACTTTTGGCCGGGAGTTTTTGCGCGGCTCTTGTCCTCGTGAGGTGATATGACTCGGAGGTGTTTTCCCTTTTTGAAGGTTTTTGGTGATTTATTTATCAGTTCGAGAGTAGTTTTACGTGTTGCGGGTGGGGGGAGTGTCTTAAGGCGTTGTTGTAACTTTCAGGTCATGTTCTGAAGGATGTTCATGTAATAGTTGTGTCACCCGTATATGTTTGTAATTGTTTCACCGATAATGTGACACGTTCGTAATTTATAGTATAATTTGCTCGATGCCAATATATGCTCTACATCGCATGTAGAAATGGTCTCCACCACATGTAAACATGGTCCACACCACATGCCGACATGTTCTCCTCCTTGTGTGGATATGTTCTCCACCACATGTTGATATCTTCTCAACACATGTAGACATGGTCTCCACAACATGTCAACATGTTCTCTTCCTTATGTGGATATGTTCTCCACCACACGTAGATATCTTCTCCAACAAATGTAGACATGGTCTCCACCACATGCCAAGATGTTCTCTTCCTTACGTGGATATGTTCTCCACCACATTTAGATATCTTCTCCAACAAATGTAGACATGGTCTCCACCACATGTCAAGATGTTCTCTTCCTTACGTGGATATGTTCTCCACCACATGTAGATATCTTCTCCAACACATGTAAACATGGTCCACACCACATGCCGACATGTGGAGTCCTGGTGTGGATATGTCCTCCACCACATGTTGATATGTTCTCCAACATATGTAGACATGTCCTCCACCACATGTTGACATGTTCACTTCCTTATGTGGATATGTTTCTCCACCACATGTAGAAACGTTGTCATCCTTACGTGGATATGTTCTCCACCACATGTTGATATCTTCTCAACACATGTGGATGTCCTCTACCACATGTTGATATCTTCTCCAACATATGTAGACATGGCCTCCACCACATGTTGACATGTTCACTTCCTTATGTGGATAAGTTTCTCCACCACATGTAGATATCTTCTCCAACACATGTAGACATGGTCTCCACCACATGCAAACATAGTCACACCACATGCCGACATGTTCTCTTCCTTGTGTGGATATGTTCTCCACCACATGTTGATATCTTCTCAACACATGTGGATGTCCTCCACCACTTGTAGATATGTTCTCCAACATATGTAGACATAGCCTCCACCACACGTTGACATGTTGTCTTCCTTATGTGGATATGTTTCTCCACCACATGTAAACATGACCTCCAACACATGTAGACTTGTTCTCCACCATATGTGGATATGTTCTCCAACATATATTCATGGTCTACACCACATGCTGACATGTTCTCATTTGCATGCGAACATGGCTTCCACTGCACGTGAACATGTCTCCCCCTTATGTGGATATGTTCTCCAACACATGTAGACAGTCTCCACCACATGTCGACATGTTCTTCGGCATAAGTAGATATGTTCTCCAACATATATTGACATGGTTTCCACCACATGTCAACATGTTCTCATTCGCGTGCGAACATGGCGTCCACTGTATGTAAACATGTCTCCCCCTTATGTGGATATGTTCTCCGCCACATACAGACATACTCTCATCATGTTAATGACATATCAGTGAAATTTTTCTGTTTGCCCAGCGCTCTCATGCACACTTGAACACGGGAAGTGAAGTATAAAGGTGATCTTTTCCAAGCAAACACGGTCTCATTGAAATTGCAAACGTTTCGAATCCCTTTTTCTGGACTTGACTACGCTATAAGTCTCCAGTCACGCTTTCGAATTTTCCACCATAAAAGCCCCCTTTACCCCGGCATCTGGTCAGCGCTAAACGACCAAAAGTATAAAGAAATCCGTAAAACATCATAACTAACTCGATCTCACGAATAACCTTTCTCACCTTAAACTTTGATTCGCCTCGGATAACGTGCCAAGCACCGTATTTCGCTTAGCATATCCAATAGCAAAAAGGCGTACCTCGAAAGAAGTGTTCTCGTTGGGTGTAGCGTCGGCTCCATACATACGATCATCATCTTCGTCGCGCTTGTGTCGTGAAATTGCAAAAAGGGGAAGCGCATATGTGCTTGTAAACACCTGCTACCTTTCGGTAGTTTAATTTTATTTCGTAGCAACGAATAAATGATAAAAGCCTCGCTAGAAAGTGCCGAGCTGAGCGTAATGCGCGCGATATGGTGGTACTTTTTAGTCTATCGAGGCCTCGTTTTTTCGTTTGCAATTGCCAAAGACGGGAGCTGTGGCGGAAAGCTCGAACGGAGCAAGTCGCGTTTTATGTTTAAATGATGAATATAGCGTGAACGAATAATGTAGTTATTGGGAACTAAAAAAGTCGTTAACGAGGTACAGCTAGTTAGCTACCTGTGAGTAATTTTTCAACTGGGGGTGAGACTTATTTAATGGTTTCCTTGGTTTGGAAGATCGACAGTATAAGGGAGGGGGGCTGATTTAGGGAATAAAAAAGCTTTTCGATGTACGTGTTATTCCGGTGATGCCACGGAGTAACGCTGCAGAAGAGGAGACACAAGGGGGAATAATTTTTTCACGACGGTTTATCGAGTATACGCGTCGTCGAACTTTATCGACGACGCGTAAACTCCGATAAAGTTTGTAATTTCTGGCTGTCGGTGAAATAATTAATGCATGTTTGGATTCTCAATCAACAGTCATAAACATTTGGTAAATGAGCGGAAACGTCGACGTGGTGTATGTCGTGTCGTCGTCACTCCTTGAAGAGGTGATTTTGAACATTTTTCAGTGCATTTCTGATCCCAAAAATCATCCCGGCTTCCTACGCTTCGATTAGTTGGGAAACCCACCCTAAACACATCTTGGCACAACGTCACTCAAAATTTACAACCGGAACAACCCCCGGAAAACCCGATTGACCCCGTTAAAATTAACACCTCTGCTACGCCGACAAATATGCTTATTCGATGCCAAATTACACACCATTCTAACCGCGTATCAAAGTATTCCCGGGATATTTGGGAAAAGACGCGATTAAAAACCACGTCGCCTTTAAATCGAATTAGCCCAA